>SRZU01000089.1:0-187137 GCA_013183765.1 Fusarium xylarioides | reverse complement strand
GCACACTAATCGAAAGCCCTAAATTTTCTCATTATTTTGGTATATATTTTGCCCTGATTAGTCATCTAGAACATAATATATTCCTTAGTTATATAATAAGACCTTTATATAATATCAGGTCTTAACAATTATAGTATTATATCTCTTAATAGTAGATTTAATATATATTAAGCTTAATTAATATAAAGAAGTTTTATTAATAGCTAGTAAATTAAGTTCTATATAGTATTAAATAAATATATTTATATATTAATATTTTATTAATACTTAATAGTACTTATTTATAGATTAAATAAGTAGTTAGTTAATCCTTAAACTGTTATTATAATATTTTAGTCTTATAATTATTAGTTAAATAGAAAGGATTAAAAAGGAATTACTTAATTCTATTATAACTGATATTAATTAGTAATAAAAGTAAAGAAATTTATAGAGTATATATAATATAACTGTAAGGGTTGTAATAATAAGCTTTAATAATATATCCTTTTATATTTAGCTATAACTTAACTAGTAAATAAAATAGAATTTAATATTAATTATAATTAATTATACCCTTTACTTATAAATTATTATTAATTAATTTTATTTTTATTAAATTACTATTAATACTACTGTTTATTGCCTTAGTATTAGTTATTCTTTTATAAGGTAAATATGCTTAATTAGGTAAATTATATTTAATTAACTATAGCTTTATTTTACCTACTAAAAGACTCTTTTAACTTTTAGATAAAACTCTTTTCTTATATACAGAATCTTTTTTATCTTATATAATTAACTTTATAGAATTTTCTAGGCAATTCTATTATATATAAACTCTAAATGCTACTTATAATAGTCTATTAATAAGAAAATATTATATAAATATAATAATACTTATAATCTAGTAGTAAAACTAATTAATCCTTAATTAATAAAAGTACTATTTTATTTTACCTAGAAAGTAAATATCTCTTAAATACTATATCTCTCCTTTAAGCTATCTATTATAATTAGAGTTTTTAGGTAAATAGTAAAGAATATTACACTTAAAGATAATTAAGCTAAGTAACTAGTTATCTATTTAATAATTATAGCTAATTACTAATACTTACCTAGCTTCCTCTTATAGCTCTTTTCTAGCTATATTAGCTATCTACTAAAGAAATATAATATCTTTATTATAAACTATTTAGTAATTATTATAGCTAGCTAGGGGAGGTTATATATACTATTAGTAGATGGTTTCTAGTTAGGAGTTATTTAGGTTTAACATCTTGACTATAATCAAGGTCAGCGTTATTGATCAAATGTCAGGGTGGAGAACTTGCAGATAACCCAGGCTTGGTTAGTTCTTGATAATTTTGTAATTATTAAGATAACTTTAAAGGATAGATAGATTAAAAAAGGTTAAAGTTATAAGGGAATTATAGATTTAATTAAGCTTTTTAAAGCTTTTTAGTTAATTAAGTAATATATTTATTATAATTAGAGTTACTTAAGATACTATAGCCTAAAGGTAACTTTATTAATTAAGTTTATTAAGACTTTAATCTAGCTAAAGACTTTATTATTAATACTTTTATAGCTTATTAGAATACCTAGGTCCTATTTATTAGTTATTACTAGGTTAAAGCTATAAAAAATTAATTAATTTTATATTTATAGCTTAAATAACTCTAAGCCTTTAAAAAGGATTTCTAAAAGAAATATCTTATATCTTAATAACTAGGCTTATTTATACTAAATTATAAGTATTTTATATTCTTTTTAAAAAAAAACTAAAAAGCTTAAAGGCTATAAAGAAGCTTTAATCTTATTTATTATATATAGCTATAAAAAGCTATATTTATACCTTTATAATTATTATAATAATTTCTTTATAGCTATAACTTTACTAATCTCTTTAAATCTCTCTTTACTAAATCCTTTACCTTTTTATTTTTCTATAATAAATTAAGCCTTACCCCTATAAGTAATAAATAGTTAAGCTTATAGGGCTATTACTAATACTATAAATAAGCTATATACTTATAAAAAGAAGATTTCTTTATTACTAATATATTAAGTAATAATAATCTTTTATTCTAATATATAGCTAAAATTCCTTACTTATTTAATTAATAATAAGATTAAAGTTAAAGCTATTTATATATACTTTAAAGCCTTTTATATTAAAAATTAAAAGATTAAAGACCTTTTATCCTTTTAATTACTTACTATATAAGATATAATCTCTTAACTTAATAAAATTAATAGTATTCTTACTACCTTTTATATAAAATATATAAAGTTATATAAAATACTTATTATTAAGCTATTTTAGTATTTAATAGAAAAAGTTAAGTAAATTAGCTATAAACTAATTAAATTATAAAAGTAATATAAATATATTTATTTTATATTATTAAAAATAGCTTATAATATCTTATATATATTTATTAAATTAGCTAAAATAAAGAGATTATTTAATTAAGTTAAAATAATATTATTAAATTAATATTATAAGCTAAATCTAAAGGTAATAGAAGTAATATTTTACTTATAAAGCTAGTTATAGAAAATAGATAAGGCTATTTCTTATAGCTATTATACTAAAATCTTATAAGTTAGTTAATTTAATTTAAGCCTAACCTTTAAACTACGCCCTAATTCACCCCCCCCCCCCCCCCCCCCCCCTAATTTAATCCCCTGAAAAAGCCAGCTTGAATTGAGTTATTGGGAACGTTGCATATACATATGGATGTTCCACAGATCGACCTGTAGTATCCACACTCTTATCTTTAACTTTCAATCACTCAACCTTCACCATGTCTAAAGAGCTTGATCAGTCTCACAGTGAGCATGTTCATGATGCCAACAACGAAAAGAAAGAAGCCGTGCAGACCCCAGATGCCATCGCGACCGCGCTCAGCAATGTTGGAGCTCCGTCGCCATGGGGCAAAGGCCATCTGAAGCTGTACATGGCTTGTGCGCTCATCTACCTGTGCTCGACCATGAATGGCTACGATGGTTCTCTTATGGGTTCGATTAATGTTCTCTCAGAATATCAGGAATACTACGGGCTGGGTGATACTGGGTCGACCTCAACTGGCTTGGTATTCTCCATTTTCCAGATTGGACAAATGGCGGGCGCTTTGTTCACCTGGATATGCGACTGGAGGGGTCGTAAATTGACTCTCGCTGTCAGTTCGTTCCTCATCTGTGTATCTGCGATCTTTACTGCAGTAGCCCCGACTTTGTCCTCGTTTATCGCCGCGAGATTTCTCCTCAGCTTCTTTTCGACTATCAACACCGTCGCTGCGCCGATGCTTCTCGTCGAGATTGCGCCTCCTCTACAACGAGCTACGGTTGCAGGAACATATAACACTTTATACTATATGGGAAGCATCATTGCAACATTCAGTACAGTTTCCAGTCTTTAACTCACGTTGATCAATGTCGCTTACTAGGTACTAGCAATGTACGGTGCCAACATCCACTTGAGCGGTAACATCAAGTGGCGTCTTCCCCTCTGGCTGCAGATGCTCTGTCCCGGACTTGTCTGCCTAGGTAGCTGGATGTTACCCGAGAGTCCGAGATGGCAGGTTGCTCAAGGAAAAAGCGAAGCAGCTCGCGAGTTTATTATCAAGCATCACGCAAATGGCGACGCTGATCACCCAATTGTCGCTATTGAAATGCAAGAGATCCACGACTCACTCGTTGAAGTTCAAGACCGTTCCCAGTGGGCTTGCTTCGACCTCCGAAGCCTTTACAAGACTCGCGCTCGCCGATATCGACTTATGCTTGTCATCGCCATGTCTTGGTTTGGTCAGTTTTCCGGTAACAACGTTTCAAGTTACTATCTCCCATTGATGGTCGAGAATATTGGGATAACCTCTACGAACATGGTTCTTTTGCTGAATGCATTCTATGCACTCTCCGGATGGGTAGCTGCTACAATTGGAGGTATGTAAGGCTCAAAAAGTCGGCAACTCCCGCTTACAAGGATGAAGCTCGTCTCCACGATATTGTTGGAAGACGCAAGATGCTGATGAGCTCGTGTCTGGGCATGTCTATCGCGCTCGCTATTGTTGCCGCCACCGCAGCGGAGTATGAGCGATCTGGAAGCACACCTTCAAGCTCAGCAAGTATTGCGTTTATCTTTATTTTTGGGGTTGTGTTCGCTGTCGGATTCACCCCAATGCAGCCCATTTATCCAGCAGAGGTTTTAGCTAGTAAGTTCCCTCTGTCTGACTTGATCCATCACTGACACAGACAGATGATATGCGAGCCAACGGTATGATGGTTTTTATGATAACCTCCGGCTGTGCAGGTTTCGTCAACACTTTCGCAGCTCCGGTTGCTATGAAGAACATCCGATACTGGTTGTAAGTACCTCTTCCAATCCATACTACAAACTATGCCTCTAATGAATGTATTTCTCTATAGCTACGTGTTCTTTGTGTTCTGGGATCTCTTTGAGTTTACCATTATCTACTTTTTCTTTGTGGAGACCAAAGGTCGAACCTTGGAGGAACTGACCGCTGTTTTTGATGCCAAGAATCCACGAAAAGCGAGTACCAAGCGGATCTCAGAGCCTGAGTGTTAGATAATTCCCAACGATTGGCTATTTGAGAGGTCGAATCATGGATCTAGTAGTTGTAGCATCAACAGACCTAACATACATGCCAACCACAACTATATAAGAACACCAGTACATTATTAGCTGTGCGGACGTCAATGGACAAGGAAGCGAATGGCAAATTTAGGATGGTTTATCAATCAGTAGCTGTCGCCACCAAATCATATAGTTTATAGAAGATATAGGTAATTCAGATAATCATCTGAATAGCTCTAACTATGAGAAGACAACGAGCCATGCTTAATCTTACTGCGTAAAGAAACACAAATAACAAGCCATTAGAAGCTAATGATTAAGGTTTATCCTTACCATGTTCGATAATATTAAGGCCTAATGTGTATATGGAGATCACGGCGAAGATGGTTGATCTTCCAGGTATAGGGCTGCGAAACAAGCTAGTGGCCCTCGAGCGCTAAGCCGGACTTTCATATTCACGTCCAAGCTGCTTCCAAGAGCCGATGCACCCTTGTCCCAAGCAACCCAGATCTGAACTCCGAGATTCTGTTACACGCTAGAATGGTATTTTGTAATCCCGCGCAAGGTCATATCAAAGCCAAGATTGCATATTATCGCCCAACAGCCCACGCGTTGCGAAAAGGAGTCAAAACGCGGGGAAGATGCAGAGGTCACGATGTCAAATTGATCAATTGGTGAACGGAAGAAGAAAGGGTATTCATCATCCGATGCTTGTTTGGGATATAATAGGGAATATCACAACCCTCTGCCACAATCCATCTTGGTACTGCCGGCATCTACGGATATCACCTAAAGCGGAAGCTTGTCTCAGATAGATTTGGACGCTGGGGCCAAGCTTACAGAGTCCCGTTGGACCTTGGCCAAGACAACCTCCAGGAGCTGGTGGCATCCATAGTTAAGTTTCTTATATAAGATAAGATTATGACCCTTCAAGCTTTCAAGATAAGCACCTTAAGACTACTCGAACCGTTCTGAACTATTCCCCACATACCTAGCATCAATGAAGAGCTTCAGCCTTTTCGCATTGGGTCAAGCTCTGCTTGCAGCAGCCACTCCCCATGGCTCCAAACTTCCCGTTCGACAGCAAGGCAATAGTTTCGCTGGCGTAAACTCTTTCTTCCTCCATGCTTTCAAGCAGTAGGTTCCACCTCTTCCACGTATCAATGACGATATAACTGACATCCCTGCAGGCAGGATAGATTAGACGTCCTAGACGCCATCAAAGATGCAAATCTGAAGGTTCTACGAATCTTCATTTCACCAACTGGCCAGAACTTCAAAAACACTGGCTCCATCACAATGCTTGACATTGAGCCCCAAACCGTGGGAGTCTGGGACGACACCCAGCTCAAAGCCATAGATCAACTCATGGTAGAAGCTCAAGCCAGAGGCATCAAGCTCACCATCGCGATTCACGATCGCTACCAGCTCGGTTGCTGGGGAAGCGATGCCTACGTATCTAAATACCATTTGCCTGCAGTAGACTGCAACACTCAGCCAGCTAGCGCCAACAACGTCGAGTTCTGGTACTCGGACAAGAATTGCATTTCCGATTTCCAGAATCGGATTCGCCATGTTCTTGAACATAAGAATACGCTTATCAGCGGAAGTCCAGCCTGGAAAGATTTGAACAGTCACATTTTTGCGTTCAATATCCAGAATGAAGGGCAGGGCCATTTGAACAACAATGTTCCGCCTCATCCGTCGTGGTGGTGCGATCGAGCTGGCTTTATGCGCGGCATTATGGGTAGTAGCAAGGTTCTCATCTCCACTGGTAAGTCATTACACACACAGAGCTATCATTCCATCGCTAACACAAGATCGCAGGCGGCGGCAATGAGTTTCCCAACTCAGATGTTGCAGAGAACTGGGCTTGCAAGGCCTTGGACCTAGTCACCATCCACTCCTACATGGGCGTCAACGAATTCAAGAACAAGGGTCCAGTTGCGCTGCAGCACGCCAAGAGCGCCAACAAGCTCATGCTCTTTGAGGAGTTTGAATCAGCACAGAGAACTTAGTTCCACGTTCAACCAAGACGAAGAAACCAATTTCACTATAATTAACTGCGGCGTGTACTTCGCTATACTGGATTATTGCTACTAGAACTATTTATGCCAAAGAAATCGGGATACACCGATACGAGTCTGAGACATACAATCATGACAATAACCATCATGAAACCCCCCATCCACCTTAGAAACCAACCTAAGGAAATCCACCACCGAAAATGCCACCGCCACCGAAAGGGTTCGGCCAGTTCGAAGGGTCAAGACCATGCAGAATTTTGTTACCAAAGTCTTCAAACTCTCCCCCGAGTTGTTGGAATGCTTGACCAATTTGATCAGCGCTGAACCCAATCTGGCACAACAAGTCGTTGATCTGGTCAGCACTCCAACCATACGCTGTTTGAACAGCCGAGGCTATCATCTGAGCATCATTGCCAAACACACTCTGAAGCGCCGACGCCACTTCTTGAGCAGCGAATCCGGCCTGTTGCATAGCTTGCGCGACAGCATTAGCAGACAGGCCATACGCAGTCTGCAAACCGCTCGCTATAGTGTTCGCTGCGAAGCCTGCCTCCTTCATAGTAGTGGCTGCCTGGTTGGCGTCTTGGTTGAAGGCATTTTGTAAGACGCTCGCGACATTTTCAACGCCTGTGATGACATTCTGCTGGACCTTGTTGGCCCACGCGCCAGCTTGGTTCAACAGGTCGCCGAAGATCTGGCTGGCGTTGCTCTCGATGTTGTTAAGGATGGCTTTGAGTAGATCACTTACGCTTGAGATATTGACGTCAGCTGTAAAATCGCCGAAATTGCGTGTCAGGCCCTCAAAATCGAAGCTGCCTCCAACTGACAGCACGATGTCTGACGAGCTTGTGTTGAGTGCGAAGTGTGCACCGACCAGCGCCTGCAGGGGCATAGAACCGAGACTTATACCGCCGATTGAGGGTAGTAAGATAGTGTCATCAAGGCCATACTGGAACGACGCCGCCAGGTTGTGGAAATCGGACAGTGTGCAGCTCATATTGGAAGTCAAGATACCGCCAAAGCCCACGTCGAACTTGATGCCACCCGAGGTAATATCGGCATCCAGGTGCCAGTTCTCAACCTCGAATAGATTGATAGCGCCGTTGAGGTGCAGAAAGGGCGAGGCCAGCGTCTGAATCTTCAAGACTGCACCACCCGGAGGCACCATCTGCTTCGTGGTAGCATTTTGGAGTGCCTGCTTCTGCGCCGCCTTAGTGATTATCTGATTATTCTTGATGGGATTTCCGCTGGCATCCACCTTCAACGTAACGCCGGTGCCATCTCCCTTGATAGAGAATACGTTGCCCAGCGACAAGGGAGACATCTCAATATCGGCCGTCACCCCGTTAGTGAGGTCAAGTTCCACGTCTCCGTAGAAGTCAAAACCAAAGATGTCAGCAGCGGCACTGAAGCCGTATCCCATGTTGGAAAGGGAGCCGTCAGGCAACACGACAGGTTCCATAGGGTTCTCGGACCACTGGAAAGAGAGATCTGAAAACAACACGGGTACGTCCACTGGACACTGGGCGTTGGTAAAGACTGTGTACACGTCCGTCAGGTGCATCTTGGGCACGTAGAAGGAGATATACAGAGGGTTCGGCACCTCCTCAATCAACTGGCAGACAACCACGAAGGAGTCATCGTCAAGAGGCACAATAGTGTTGTTGCCAGCGTCACCGATGTGTAGTTGACCTGACAAGCCAATTGCCGCACTTGGAGGCTCGAAGATGATTCCGATGCCCACGCCAAAGGAATCAAAGTGCACGCCCTTCATGACTGGTGGCGCTGGCAGGGGGCCTTTGTCTCCGTTGATGACTACACCAAAGGCGGCCTCGATGTTGTCAATGGTCATAGACAAATCAGCCTCAAACTTGTTGTCAAATATGTCAAACGGCATGTCGCCGGTAACGGTGAAGACAACAAACTTGAACAATGGGTTGATGTCAATAGTGGCAGTGGGCTTATTGATGTTCAGGGTTCCCACGCCGCCAAATGGTACATGCATAGCATCAAGGCCGATAGACAAACGAGTGCCGAAGATGTTCAAGCCCACGGCGTAATTGAACATGACCGAGACCTGGAGATGCTGGACATTGAACAACGACCCGAAGAACTGAAGCGCCTCATCTGACTGGGCAGGTAGCTTCTTCAGATCAATCCCGGCCTGAAGAGCGAGTCTATCATTGTCGGTATTGCAAGTAAACTTGGTCACCACAATGTCCGGAAGGAACTCAGGCCATGTTGCGCCGAGTAGTGTCGCGAGAGTACTAAGCGAGTACAAAGCCTGGTCCATAGGCTTGCCCTTGGACTCAGGTTGCTCGGCTGTGTATGCAATACCCATCATATAGGTAGCAAACGTACAGCTCTTGTATTGCTCATGCTGAGCAAAGAACTTGTTCACGGGGGTCACTTGTGGCTTGGATGTGTCTTTCCAGATGGCATTGAACGCCTGAGTGAGGGGGTCGTTCTTATTATTGGTGATAAAGGTGATAAAAGCCATGGTTTGGGCCATGGCCTTGACATCGGCTTCGCCTACAGCAAATGGACCAGTGCTCACATCTTGCAGGTAGATGAGACGTGCCAGGGGGGAGTTTGACTTTGCATCACTAACGATCAGCACCGAGGTTGGGTGCTTGAGCTGCAGTGAAGCTGTAGTCTTGGGGGGGACATTTGCGATGGAGGTCAACGTGCCGAAATAGTTGGTCTTGTCTTGGTCACTGAATGAGTCGTAGACTGTGACGCTGACGTGTAGGTGATTGGCAAAGGATATTTTGGGGGCAGTGATAGGGGGAGCCATGATGACAAGGTTGAGCAGTGTTGAAAGAGGGATAAGGGAAAGTAAAAGGGAAAAGGCAGTGATAGAATGTCTGGAATTTGTGATTCTTGCGGTGGTGGTGGTTCTTAATTAACTTGATTTATGATTCACACAGACTTGGTAGGGCAGAGGTGATAACTCCAGTCAACAGACACCTGTTCTCATCTCATCTAATGAATGTTGATGTGACTTACATCCAATGCGACTCAGCCTGCTTGTTAGCCATTTGAGGCCATTAGCTTGTACGGGTATATCCGAACCCGCTTGATACCAATACCCGGGCCGTTCCCTCCGTCATGAGGCGGAGCATCAGCTCTCGTCGTTACAGGTGCTATTTGATCTAGACTCTGTACCTCTCTGCCAATTGAGTTTGGTATGTGATGCCTGTGTGAAACAATATTATTCAAGCAGCCACATACGAATCAATTACGAGGCATGTTACTGGACTTTTCCCCTTCCACAGTCACAATTCCCCGCTCGTCGACCGGTTGTGCGGCTCATCGTAAGCCTAGGGCTGACTTCTCCAAACCAATAGCAACAGTCGTGGCTGGCTAGTTCGAACGGCTGAACATGGACTATCAATGTGATCGAGGGGTGATAGGCGGCCCAAGCTCCTTACGTGGCGCTAGCTACCGAAGCTATCGATAATATGTACCGGTGGAGAGTTTAGGGCTGCATGTTTTCGTATCAATACCGAGAATGGTGGCTCGTTTGATTCGCAGCGATACGGTAGCTGGACTAGTGACGACCTGAATTGGACGAAAGTCCCGTTTTTCGGCATTTTAATTCCGAATAGGTGCATTCCAGGTACGAAAGAGATACTCAGAGTAGTAAGGCGAGAGCTGACTTACATCAATAGTGAATACTGGGATGACTTATTTGAATCGATATCGAGAATAGCGGTCAGATCAGAGCGGACTGGCCGTATAGTGGCTGGCTGAACACAACTAGACAACTAACTTTCGGCATGTTCCTGGGAGTTACCCCTCATAGTGAGCAATCCGAGCTGTTCCAGCTATGAGCTCTAAACCGGACGTAGTAAGTCCCTCTCTTCACTAGTGTATCTTAGACTTACCCACTTGCATCAATGCCGATAATGTTGGCTAGCCGGCTTGAATTGGTGGTCAGAATGGTGGCTGGCTGAGCTTCCTATCCTCACAATGACTACAGTAGTGATACATGGCTTGTGATAGTATGCTGAGGCTGAGCATATTCAACGTCTTCTGGCAATACATGATTGGGCGAAGACCGAAGAGAACGGGTAACGGGCTTCCGAGATGGCTTGAGTGAGACGTCCTGGGTCTTTCCGTGAGGGACAACTTCAACAATTCGAGCAGTACAGCAAGAACCATATTGTTCCGAATACTTGACAGCTGTCGGGTATTCCCACTACTGTGATGGAAACCTTGTGTATATATAGCTGCCAAGACTACACTATTCAAATTTATAACCACTCACTCATCCTTACAATCATCAAACACATCGAGACACTTCCTTCTCACTTAGCCGGTTGCCCTTTTATCTTGAATAATCATGAGTTCCACAAGTAATCCCGTTGCCTCAATCACCAATAACTCCGGTGTCTCTGTGGACATATACGATGTCTTCAATCCTAGCACCGACCCAAAGGTGCAGGGGCCATTGACATACACAAAGATAGCCACTATCCCGACTGGCAGCACCCAGCAGGTGCAGACCATTCACTTTGCCAGTCAGCTTCAGGCCATGTTCACGTGCAACGTCACAGCTTTGAGCGGGGTATTCTACCAGCAGTTCCCTGTGGCTGTGCTGGAGGTTTCGCCCTTTGCTGATTCAAACGCCTTCACTGTTACTAGCGACAATCAGCAGAGCATGGTGGACTCGTTCAAGTTCATCAAGTACACCCAAGCGAACCCGTCGTCGCAGCTGGCCACGCAGTTCCGCACAGCTCTGGGAGACACGACTAACCAGAAAACCGCGGTCAACAAGTTCTTCCAGCGCACTGGTAGCTTCAAGCTGTGCACGCTTTCTACCTGGACTGCGGTTTTCACCTGGCAAGCCCAGTTCACGAACCCCTGGCAGGGAACTTACTACCTCTACAGCCTTGATAAGGTCCCGGCTTTGGTGGCAACGCTCGCTATTACAGCGACCGCCGCTAGCAGCTCGACTGTGCTGACCATGGCTGGCACAAGCAACGAGAACACAGCGGTGGTCATGGCAGGGGATGGTACCATGTCGGAGCAGAACCTAGGCACCGGCAACCTGTCTGTTGCTCTGACCCCCACCTGGCTGAACGTAGCCCAGACCAGCCAGCAGGACGGCCAGACCGTGTCCAACTATGTCATCGGAGCTGCGTTCACAGGCACCATCAACGGGCAGAAGGTGGCTGGTAACCTCAACCAGCTGGCCATCCCAGACCCCTCTGATAGCTCCAAGAACGCCAGCAACAAAAACTCAGCCAACGCCTTCTCTATGAATAGTCTCGAGGGCCTGGTAGGTATGTTGACCAGCATCGGTATGCTGTACTACATGGCCAAGGGCCATAAGGAGGCCGAGACTCAAAAGAAGAACGATGTGCAAAAGGACGCCACCAGCAAGAAGGACGCGCAAGACAAGGAGAATAAGGTCGAGGAGCAGTATCAGGCCGATTCAGTGCCAGAGGTACAAGCACAGGCGGAAAAGGTCGAGGCTACCGTGCCTCAGGTGCAGAGTGGCTACAAGGAGGTAACCCAGTCTCAAGACATCCAGGGCAAGACAGACACCATCCGCCAGCAGGAGCAATCTCTAGAGGAAGTCTTGGAAGGCGGTGCTCCATCCCAAGCAACAGAGGATACAGCTGTCAGCCTCTCCAAGGCCAGCAACGAAGTAGCCGCTTCAACGGACCCCACCAAGAGTCCAGAGGAGCGTGACGCATCTCTGAAAGATGCCACGACAACTCTGAACAAAACGAGTGAGGATATCCAGACCGCGTTGAAGAACGAGGCGGAGGAGCTTCCGAAGGAGGAGGCGCAGAAGCTGGAGGATGCGAGTGAGGCGATTGATCAGACGCAGAAGGAGGCTGACGCTGAGAAGGAGGTCCAGGAGGAGCAGGAGAAGGAGAATGAGGAGAGTCCGGATAAGGATGTGGAGGATTCTACTTTTGATCCGCCTGAGGGACGAGAGGCACCTCGTTTTGAGGGGGCGATCTGAGAGGCTTGGCTTGCTGAGTTTCTTAGGTGCTCGTTGTTGGATTGGGACTTGAGATACTATCATTTAGTTGAAAAACCAGGTACTATATCTGGAATTTGTTATTATGAATATTGAATGTATGCAACACTCTGAATATCGAGAAATGAGAGCCTTGATACAGGGATTGGGACAAAGTCTAGTCCTTGAAAATAGTATGCCAAGATTGACTAGACGCTTAGGGTTTCCCTTAGATATTGAGATGAGTCAATGTTGCCAAAGTGTTAAGCCACGGCTTTCTTCTGGCAACTTATTCTATTGAGGTCTCGACTTCATATCGACCAGACTTGACTGTGACTAGAGTATTGGTTCACGAGTAATCTTATCATACCCCTATGCACGATGGCCATAGCTCTTCAGCCGTAACTGTCGCAGTCCGGGCTATCTTCCAGCGGTGGATGGTCAAGTCTGATATCCGAATGCTGCGGCGTAGGAAATCCATTTACTCGTCTGATAAGGAGCTGAGTGACGAAAGGCTGCTGAAAGACCGAGAAAGCAGCCCTTGACGTTCAGAAAACAGTGATCGGGAAGTGGGAGAACTCTATCAAGCGAGACCATATCACTTCAGCATCCCTATCAAAGTGTTCCTGAATATCACAATTTACAACGTGGCATTCGGCAGTTAGGCCTCCTCGTAACCGCGTCCCCTATCCTCAGGATTCAGCCCCATCGAATAAAAACCACCAGACCCTTGTTTGTCTAATTGCAAGCGAGCGCCGATCACTCCAACGGTTCTGGGTCACCATGGATCTAAACCCTACCAACGTAACTATCCGCCCAACTACAACCTATCAAAAAAGTTTCTATGTAGTATTGAACCAAAGTCGTAGCCGGGGAAGCCGTATAGCTCTTCCAGGCCGTTGGTTCCTCTAGAGGGGTATCTAGTCAGTTCATACAAAATTGACTTGAATCCACTCTCCTTGTTTCGTTTTGTTTCGTTTCTTGTATCCTCAAAATGTCGGGTTTCAAGGTTCTCATCATCGGCGCTGGGCCAACAGGTCTTCTTTCGGCTCTTGCGCTGCAGCGAGCAGGCATTGACTTTACCATTTTGGAGAGGAGAAAAGAAGCTGATCTGAACTGGGGTGCTTCGGTATGTCTTTGGCCGCAGAGTGCGAGAGTTCTGGATCAGCTTGGCTTGCTTGATGAAGCACGCGCGCTGCATCTGCCGATGAAGAAGAAATGCAATCTTAGGCGGGATGGGAGTGTTATGAGTTGGAGCAATATGATTGAGAACATTGGGCACTAGTAAGTCTGCTTCCTTTTGCTGTTTGATGAAAGCTGACGTTTATAGCCACGGCCATGAATGGATGCTCTTTCAACGCGGCGATCTGGTCAATCTTCTCATGGGCGATCTCTCCGACATAGCAAACCAACTCCTCGTCGACAAACAGGTCACCTCAATCGCCTCGGGTCCTGATGGTGTTGAAGTCAAGTGCGCAGATGGTCATACATACAGCGGAGACCTCATCATCGGTGCAGACGGTATCAACAGCACAACACGAACCTTTGTCGACGACATCACCCCCGATGCTACAAGCGGTGACTTCTCAACAACCTTCTACGGCTATTGGGACTAAATGGTGAGGATTGGACAGAATGGAAAGAGTCAGATAATAAGCGTATAGAACGTGGATCATACGATCTCATGAGTTGAAGTTTTAGTCAGCAAAGTTGTATTCACGGTCATTCAACTGATTCCCTGTGTTGTTTTGTGAACACACTCACGCCAGATCTCATGTCAATGGCTGAAGAATGACATCACAGTACTTTGGCTAACCCCTTTCACACTTAGCTGCGCTAAAACAACATTTGCCCCATATCACCATCACCTCATCCCCCTCTCATGTGAGTGATGATGAGGTTATGGATATCGTAATAGACGGCTTCCAGAGCTATATCTGCTGCCGTCTTGCCATCAACATCACGGATACCTGCGTCGATTCCAGAGTATGACAACAAAAGCTTGACTGCTGCCAATTGACCATACGAGGCTGCCTCATGAAGCGGAGTCCTGCTCTTCCCTGCACTCTTGAGTTTCTCGGGTATGAGACAGCTCTCCGGTTTCATTAGCTGCCATTCTGAGAAAGTGATATTCGGCAGCTCAATTCTGTCCTTGGTCTCTGCCGGCAATTCTTCAAATATGTCCAGCCAGGGCTGCGGTGGTCCATCCGAGTCTGGCACGTAGTCAGACACTAGGTATTCACCTTTAAAGCCTTTTGGCCGTGACGGCAAACGCCTTGATCGACATAGTTCATCCTGAAGCCTCCAAATATTCAATGCACGGTTGAATAGATTCCCTGGGAAAGCCAGCACCTTGAGTGCATCAACATTACCCACTGCAGCTGCATAGTGCACCGCCGTCATATCGTTGTTGTCGTACTGGTGAATTGCGCCTTGTACACGGTCCATGCCGAGCATGTACAGGATATTGGCTACCAAGACTGGTTGGTTTCGTGCACATTTCTTCATTAAAAGTGTCGCTCCCAAGGAATCTGGTGCATCGAGATCGGTGGACTGACTGTATCCCTCCTGAAAGCTTTTCTCTGACTCGAGGCCGCCCATGATATGCGCTAGCCTGGTTCGGCGTTTGTAGTGCCAGGTTTGCTGGCCTCGCTTGCCACGATGTCGAACAGACTTCCCTTCACCATAGACTTGTTCCCACGTCTGCCCGATATGGTAGTTCCAACCTTTTGGATAGGTGGCCACTTGGCAGGAAGCAGAGTCGAGTTCAGACAACTGAGCGTGAATCAAGCTGTTGTCAGTCGACATAGCAGACTGTCCGCTCTCTTCAAACTTTTCTTCAGGCTCTGATGCGATACCTGCTGCTTTGTCCTTGGCGTCATCTAGCGGATGATGTTGTGTAGTTGGTGTATCTGTCTCATTCTGAGCGAAAGGTCCAGTAGTGTCCGCTAATCCCAAATCTGAGAGCGCCTTCGTGTACAGACACCTCAAGGACGCCGTTGTCGTGTTCTTGTACCTTTCTCCTTTTATAACTCTACCCAACGTTTTGGGCTCCGCTGAAACACCAAGTTTGATCAAGAGCACAAACTTATCAAAGCTCCTTTGCTCAAGCACTGCCTTCATCAGAAGAGACTCGTTGTACATGCTTCCGCCAAGGACTGCTCCATGATCGAGCAGGAGTTGCGAAGCTCGAGAGTCGGTATTCTCAAGTAGCGCGATTTGAAACGGAGTATAAGGCTGACTTTCGGTTCCCCAATGGGGAGAGAATCCAACCCGTAGTAAATCCGTCACAATCTCTAGATGTGGATTCTTCTGTGCCACAGCATGAAAGAGAGCGGACTCAAACGGCCCTCTCCGACTCCATCTCGTGGTTTTGACCCATAGCGCAAGGAATTTATGGAACATTGGATTGCGTAACCCTTTAGCTGCCATGCTTGACAGTAGCAGGTCAATGAGATCGGGGTCTTGCGTGCCTGACGTGTCTAGGCGCTCCAAAGCATTCCATGTCAGGATGAGTTTGTTGATAGCCACGCTCGACGTTGAGTATATCCTTTCATGCAACTCGCATAAAATCTCATTAAACACCTGCGACTTGTAAAGATCATCAAGGAAGTCTATCTCAGCGCCTTCAGTGTATTGTTCGTGAGGTGCATGTACTTGGGGTCCGGGCTTTGGTGTTATTGGCAAGTAGGGCCAAATGCGAGGAGCCAGGCTGTACAGGTGGCCTGTTGAGATACTCGGCCAGCAGACACCTGAGACACGGCGAACTGTTGCCGTTCCTCTATCAACCAAGAAAGTCGCTAGATGGGGCCACCCACGCCTTATGGCCATACTCAACAGAATTTGTGCTAGAGATGATTCATTGCAAGGTTGGCAGACCAGTAGATCGTGGGATAGAATTTTTAATACCATAGATTCGGTAACGTTGTCTGATTCGCTTATCGCTTTGAAAATAAGAGTCGCAGGTGAGCGATAACCAGAGTTGCGCAGTTTCCTATTCCCAACATGAGAATTAAAATCCGAACGCTCCATCTCGGCGTCAGCACTTAGTGATGACTTGCCCATGGGAGCTAGATCTTTGCGCAAGCGAAAGTAATACTCTCTTGCCTCTCCTTCGGCCACCTCAGCTTCATGAGTACGGTGACGGCTAAGTTTTATGCTTGCGAGGATTCCCAGGATGAGCCTCCAGGAGGCGAGTGTTGCTCGAGGTAGAAGATGCATGTATAAGAATGGCTTTGGTAGTGAGGCCATCTTGTAGATGTACAGGGAGAAGATGGCACGTCCGAAATCGACAATAATATCAACTTCGCTGTTTTCCCTCCAAGCTTCTACACAGGACAGCAGAATCTCCCAAGCGGTACGCGAAGGACTGAAGTACCACAAGGAAGGGTCGGAAAGGGCCTTGAATGCCGGCAGATCGGCCAGGTTTGTAAATCGCTCTGCGACTGATTTTAATAGCATGTCGATGAGTTTGAAACCGCACCACTCAATAGCTAGCATGAGCCAACTTTTCTCTGGCGACTCAGATTCGTTGACCCGCTGCTCATTGGTGTACTGAAACTTTCTTTTTCCATACCGTAGTATATAATCAAGCACTCTTTCGTTGCCAATGCGAAGTGCTAGAGAGAGTGAGCACTCTCCACCCAGTAATAGACCCGCATTTGGGTTTGCGCCTCGCTGGAGTAAAGACTCGACAAGGTCTTCGTTACTCTCTCTTATCGCGTCTAGAAGTTCATTTTCTAGAAAAAGCTTCATTTTAGAGACATTTTACACTTGAGTGTGGGGGGTGTAGGTTCTCACAAAGTGGATAGGTTGAGTATATGTTATTGTGAAGGACATCCACGCGTTTTTCAGTATGAGCCGGCTTTTTTGCCTCGATGTCGGTCATAGAGCGCAATTTGCCTTGGCATTTGGCTGTATACGTATACTATTGAGGCTGAAACAGCCCATTATGCTGCCAACTGCCAATCAAGTCTTCTCGCATTGCTTACCCTTCTTGTCATCAAATACTTCTCACCAAGTACCGGTAGCACATGACGTGGCCCGCAATGGCACTGCCAGCTAAACAAGATATTTATCTTTCCCTTTGCTTCAAATCCAGTCCATCTCAGGCTTTGCCCCTAATTTTACAATGCCATCAGAGGAATACCTGGCATCTCTAGGCGCGTACAGTACAGTCGTGGCTACAGTCGTGGGCCTGGGTGCGCTTCTCCTCACAACCCAAGGTTCATCGCTAGTCAACACTGCTTCTCGAAAGGCTCGAGCAACCATCCGGCCATCAGACGACCAATGCGCTCGCCATCGATGGGAGGATATACAAGGCTATGAACTCCACGTCTGCACTTCCGTGTGGCCTAAAGACTGTCATGAGGGTGCGCATTCGAAGGACGAGACATGCTGGAACCAGACCCTTCTCACCGTCATCAATTGCTGGCAGGCCAATGCTTCCGACCATTTTACCCAGAAACCCGAGCAACTTCCACTCAGTAAAACCTTCATTCAAGTTGATTACAAGGTCATTCTTGCATTTATACTCATGTGTTCGACTCATAAAGATTACGACGACAACGTTATCTATGCCAAAGAGCGTGGACTCTACGTGGCGGGTGTGGAGCTGAATCTGCAAGAGCTGAATTCCGGTATTCTGATCGTCCACTTGAAGGGGAACCTTACCAGGAAACTTACCAAGCACTACGTGGATCGATTGGCCCGAGGACACCCGCCTTTGCTTGATGATCCTTTAGGCTATAGCATCATGAAGGAAAACGATGAAGCAAGAGGTGGATGGGTCGTCGCGCTTGGGTTCGACACAGACACGAAAAAGGAACGCTTCATCCCTGTATACTTGGACTGTGTACGCCGCAGGACACGGCGAGGCCTGGTATTCTGGCGGTCAATGGATCGCGTGCTGGACATCGTCGTTAACATCTGGTCGAAATGCTTTTGTGACGACCCAGGATCAAGCGAGCGGATCACCAGAGCAATAAAGGCTATTGAATACATCAAGACGCACGAAACACAAAGCGGAGTGGACGACATATTCGGTGTTAGGAGGCCCGTGGTGCCAGCAACAGAATTCCAAAAGAGGAAGATCATTGAGCATTTTAATGGTTCGCCAAGAATATCAGAGGATATGCAAGCCGTATTTCAGGCTGAGTGGGAACCGTTATTGAGATATGCTCTTGTCGCTGCAGTGACAGGCTGCAAGATTTGTATCGCCTACTTTAAGAATGAGGGTCGTGAGCTAGAAGAGGCATTAGACATTGAGCGAATGAGGAACTCGACGATATATGTAAGGGGCTGCTAAAGGTTTCACCGTGGAGCGTTTGCTCCTAGACTGTAGCCTCATCAGTACCACTAGATATCTGGGTGACCTTAGATGAGCATTTCACTTAATGTATAGGTAGCCTATATATATTCAATTTATTCAGAATCAATATAGTATTACGAGATGTAGTTCTGTAATTCAAGTAATTTAGGTTATTGCCTTTACACGCACTACCGTTTATAACTCAAATCCGAAAAGCTTTAAATACCTACATCAATTATAAAGGGCCTTCGAGATAACAAACACTAGCTCCGATCAGCTTGCTCACCCTGGAGCTGAAACGAAAAGTCATCAATTAGTCAGGAAATTAGACTGACTCTGCTCTTCCTTGACTTACTAACGTTATGTCAATATGCCAAGTTTTCCAAAAACGGCAATCCGCTTCACTGGAGATTTTGCGATCGGCACTGTTCGGTAGTTATCGCCAAGCAAAAAAAGCCTCAACACCAAACTATCATCTCGTGATATTGAATCAGAAGATTTTTCACGACATTTTAGGTAAAACGGATCCACTAAAATAGGCAGCGAAATAAAAGTTGTTACCCCGTGTCACTGAATCCACAGAGGCTCCGCCAGGGAGAGATCCCCATGGAGTAGAAGGCCGAGAATTGGGCCGACGGGAACTGGAGAATGATGGTGATCGGATGAAGACGAAGTCAATCGCTTGAAACAGCAGCAGAAGACTATTTACATCGAGATACAGAAAAAGCTTCACAGTCCATAGGTCTGGTCAATATCACCTGCGAAAGTGCTGAAGATGAATGGCCCATGAGGCTCATTTGACGCGACAGGCAAACATTAGACGTAAGTAGCAAATGCATCGACCATCATGCAGATGAAACGTTTCGTCGCCAGAATGAATTCGGTCTCCATAACCATCGCAACATCTAATCCTCGTTCTGGAAAACAAACCGGTAATAAGAAACCATTGGCTACAAACATCGCGCGATAAAGCCCGGGAATTAAGATCGTGATGGAGGCTCTGCGGTCCGTAATGCACCGTGCCTTTGGCTCTGAAGCAAAAAAACTTGCAGGTGGAGAATCACGAGTCGTCCCCAGCGGAGCCCCAAACTGGATCTGTCGCGTGCCAAAAAGATCCAGCCCAAGTAGCCAGTCAGTTCAGTTAGGCTTGGGGGTTGCTTAAGTGATGACATTATTCCAGTCTGTTAATTCCGAACCTGCCAAGAGAAAAAGCCGAGAATTCAGCTGCCCAGACATGAAATGATCGATCGCCCAGGACGGCTTCTTCGGGATCTCTTCTTGGCCATCAGTGAGCCTGACCTCGAGCTGTAAAAATTACAGGGATTAGTGCACTGTGACGCAATTAACGCGGGAAATAAGCAGGGCCTAAACTAAAAAAAACTGCGAGCCTCCTTCGATGAAGTCATGTCATTGTGGGGACAAAAGTTAGTTTATTAAGAATTGTGCTGCCTGGTTGTGGACTCTAACGGTAAAACCGATTGGAAGACGATAAACGCTTGAACCTATTAGTTTAGTTTGGTTGGTTGGTTCAAATTCTTTGTTTAGTACGACGTCATTGCTGGACCTGACTCGGCCGAGTTCAAGCAGCAGTGACTTCTTGGTGTTGGATGAATGATGCACGCATCCGATCAGCGAATTAGCTACGTGATGGAATAACCACATCACCAAGCTTGTCTCCTCTCACACCCTGTAATTGACATGCAAATCTCACCCTAGACTGCTGATCTCTTTCTTTGCTCCGGCTACAACGGCACACAATTCCAAACCTCCTCTCCCTTCCCCACGTAGCGACCACCATCTGGGGGACGCATCGGTGATGTCAAGAGTGGATTCCTCCCAAGTTTTACTCTCTCAAACTGGTGATCCCCCAGCTTTTTAAATATGCACCGTTATCCCCATTTTCTTAACAAGCTTAAACTCGTAGTACCATAACAGGTAGTCTGTTCAATATGCCGACTCACTTCTCAGACGATCCGCCGCAGGTCATCAATCAGGATGATCTGCACGTCGCTAATTCGCGGCTTCAGCAGAACTTGGATGGTTCTACGGACCATAGCGGCGATGAGAGAACACACAATGCCAATGGTGCTGGGCTAGAGAAGCTGGGGACTTATGATAAGTATGAAATTACAGAGGATGATTGCTACGATGAGTTGGGTTATTCGTTCCCCAAGTGGAAGAAGTGGTACATTCTCACCGTCATTTTCTGGGTAAGCTCTTATCAGTGTTGGTGTTTTAACTGTTGGCTAATGGTTCATAGGTCCAAGTCTCCATGAACTTCAACACCTCCCTCTACTCAAACGCCATCCCAGGCATCTCCGAAGAATTCAACGTCAGCGCCCAAGCCGCCCGCTGCGGCGCCATGATCTTTCTCGTCCTCTACGCCTTCGGCTGTGAGCTCTGGGCGCCCTGGTCAGAGGAATTCGGTCGATGGCCCATCATGCAGGCCTCGTTCTTCCTCGTAAACATCTGGCAACTCCCTGTCGCGCTGGCTCCCAACTTTGCTACCATCATGGTTGGTCGTGCGCTCGGTGGTCTTTCATCCGCTGGTGGTTCTGTCACGCTCGGTATGATTGCTGATATGTGGGAGTCTGATCACCAACAATACGCCGTGGCATATGTTGTGTTTTCTTCGGTTGGAGGTTCGGTTCTTGGACCTATTGTTGGTGGTTTCTGTGAACAGTACCTTCATTGGCGCTGGTCAATCTGGATTCAGCTTATTCTTGGTGGATTTGTTCAGATTGTTCATTTCCTTACTGTTCCTGAGACGCGAAGCACAATCCTCATGAACCGCATCGCTAAGAAGCGCAGAAAGGAGACAAACGCCAACTTCTGGGGTCCCGATGAACTCGTTCCCTTCCGCGAGCGTTTCTCCGCCAAGGAAATCCTCATCACATGGACCCGTCCCTTCAAGATGTTCCTCACAGAGCCTATCGTCCTTGTTCTTTCTCTCCTCTCAGGCTTCTCCGACGCTCTTATCTTCATGTTTATCCAGTCGTTCGCTCTGGTCTATAAGCAATGGGGTTTCGATGCTGTCCAGATTGGTCTGACATTCCTCGCCATCGGTATTGGTTATGTCATTGCTTGGTTGGCGTTTATTCCCGCTATCAAGAAGAACATCAAGGAGCGACGAGAGAAGCCGAATGATGAGCGTGCGCAGTATGAGTCGCGTCTGTGGTTTTTGCTTTACGCTGCGCCTTGCTTACCAATTGGACTAATTGGCTTTGCTTGGACGATTCAGGGTCCTCCGATCCACTGGATTGGTTCATTAATCTTTGCTGCCATTGTTGGTATCGCCAACTACGCCATCTACATGGCCACCATTGACTACATGATCTGTGCCTGTAAGTTCACTCCCCTTAAAATTCAAGACCTGGGCTGACAATATTTAGATGGCCCCTACTCTGCTTCAGCTACTGGAGGTAACGGCTGGGCTCGAGATTTCCTCGCTGGTGTTCTCACCGTCCCCGCTACGCCATTCTTCAGCAATATCGGTGCCTCGTCCGGCAAGAATCTCGAATACGCTTCGACCATTCTCTTCTGTATCTCTTTCGTTCTCGTTGTCGCTGTTTATGTCATCTACTGGAAAGGTCCAGCCCTTCGAGCTCGATCACCTTTCGCTCAGCGTCTCGCTGGTGAGCGTCAAGAGAATGTCGAGCAGGGACGTCGCGGAAGCGTTGCCTACGATGCTCGACGAAGGAGTAAGTTGATTGAACCTATCACTACAATCTCAGATACTAACGGTTTGTCAGGCTCAACTGCAACTGGGACTTCCGACGTCGAACGTCCTCCCGTTGCTGCGCGACCTAGCTACGGACGCCAGTACAGCAACTCCAACCGTTTCTTCGGCGAGAGTCGCGTAACGCCTCGCGGAACCCCTCGAGGTACTCCATCAGCAAGTCGCCGTAACAGCAAGCATTATTAGGGTGGAAGTTTGTCGCTGTGGATTATTGAAGAGAACAAATGTTGCAATGATACCCTGTTTTAAACGAGTTTCATGAATTGTATACTATTATCTATAGCATTCGCATAGCCATTGAATGATTGATGATCAAAAATAGCTTCAGTAACCCGCGTTAACTCCTCCCGTTCGTTACCTGGAAGACCAATGCAGGTTTACAATCATGTGCTGTTGGTGCAGCAAACTAATTCACGTCATTATAGCCACGCGAAATGTCAGCTCAATTGGCGAGTCAGGTCTTTCTACGCCCAGAGTTCTTACGTCAATATGATGTTTCTTTGGCGTGAGGCCTGTTGAGGGATTGAAAGCGGTCATTTAGTCATGCACGGGTAGCTTTCCTGTCACAAGTGATCTGATCCACACGAAGTCTGCTACCGTAAAGTCTCACGAAACTCATCATGGATTCGGCTAGTTGTACCTTGATCTTAGAACAGTAAGTTCTATTTGCTGATTTAAGCTCTCAGCCACAAGTCTCAACTGTAAATAACACAACCAACTCACAGCTTCTCTCGCCATTATCACCATTCATCACAAACCGTGACGTTAAATAAGAAGACACCATCTCCATATTCCATTGACTTCAAAGGTATATATAGTAAATACAGTCCAGAACTGAAATAAACTATACACCGTACTCGTAGTAGCCCCTTGTGTTGCCCGTCAGTATAGCCTAGCAAGCAGCTTCTTACAGTGGATCACTGTCGATGATGGCAGCTCCACTCTCTGTGATGGTTGTCTACCCGCTTGTAGTTTCAGCCTCGGTCGTAGCTGTAGTCTCTGCTGCTGCTGTGGTTGTCCCATCAGCGGTAGTGTTCGTCTCCTCGGCTGTGGTTGTTCCCTCTTCAGTAGTGGTGGCGTCCACTGATGCAGCTGCGGTGCTAGTTGGCAGCGCAGTAGCAGTCTGAGTCTCGGTCTCGCTGGTTTCAGCGGTAGTGCTGGTCGCAATTACTTCCACGGTAGTATCCGTGGTAGAAGACACAGGGAGGGCCGTGGCCGTGGTTACAGGGACTTCATCTGCGATTGAGTTGCGACGTGTGGCTAAGAGTATATCCCGGCTGAGAGAACTTAGTAGATGAGTTGGAATATATGGAAAGCCTGGAAAGCCTAGAACAAGTCAATGAGGTTCCCGGGTCAAAACAGCAGGGTCTGTAGACTGGGGAACGTACGGCTAAGGGTAGAAGCGGTAGAAGTGGTAGAAGTGGTAGAAGTGCTGGGTGTCTTCTACTTGCAGGGATTGGCAAATACCGACTCCGCTACCAAAAGGCTCAAGGCCAGGGACAGAAGCGTGTTTGAATGCATGCTCTGTAACGAATGTCTTATTTGGCGAAAGAGTGATGAGAATGTGACGAGTGACAGTCTCCCAAACAAGGACCAGGGAGAACGAAGAATGCCAAGAATAGGGTTGATAGACAGGAGGGTCGTCTGTAGATGACTATAGACACAGGCCGCGCTAGTCTTTACTAAATTCTTTCAATCTTGAAGAGTTCAGGGGGTTATTTGGCCTTCTGCTGCAGCCATACTGAAGAGAACACAGCCTGCTTATATGCCTTGTGAGCATTCGGATGGTCGCATCATAGATAAAATTATATAGTTGATGGCTTATTTATTAGAGTTAATATTGATCAGAGGAAAATCAGAGTCTATTGTACCTGAAAGAGGGAAAAAGCTAATGTGTTATTTTGACCGAGTGGCTTAGAGATCTATCCTGCGGAAAGTTGATTTAATTTCCCGAAATGAATGAATTTGACAGAGCCACATACAGCCACCATATCGCGATTGGCAAGAACTGAAGTTGGCAGAAGTCCAAACCCTTTTCAATTTCATCATCAAGCATTTTTCGCAACTTTGGGCTTGTGCCACAACACTTCTTATGGCTGAATGTGCGAGCCAGTGACGGTATTGAATGGCTTATTTCCCTGGCTATACTATGGACAGGTAGATATTCTCCCTTGCCTTTTTTATTTGCAGCGATTTATATAGTTCTACAGTAATAGCTGGAGAGATAGGCGAAGAGATTGGTTGTTGATTAGATTTTATACGTCCATAAGCTGAAGAAACATAGGTGAGCTTTGCAACTTGAGTGAGTTGTATATTGTCATGCTAGGATCCTAGCTCTGAATACATCCCTCAACTATCTGATTTCATCTTTCAATCTTTCACCCTATCCAATAATAATATCAAGCTCAAGGTTCTCCCCCTCCTTAACACGATACTTGGCAGTAATATTCCTACGATCAATGTTCAGAACCGACTGCTCAGTGAATGTAGCCTCGCGCCTCTTGGTCTTATCAGTAGGGTCGCCATAGTACTCAGGCAGCGACTGAGCACCGGTGATGTTATCCGCAAGACCAGTGATGATGTCAAGCCAGGGCTTGTACACGTGCACGCCGACGGCAACGGAGAAAGCTTCCTTGCCTTCCTCGTTCTTGAAGCGCAGCAGGCCTGCGGTGCCGCTGTCGCCCATGTAGAGGGACAGTACGCCGTTTTGTTCGTTCCACTCGCAGCCGTCGGTGTAGTGCCAGCAGGCCTTTTCGACGACGTGGAAGTAGGCGTTTTGGTTGGTTTGGTAGACGCGGACTTTGACGGTGTAAGGCATTCTGGGGGTGTTAGTAGGGGTGATTGAGAAGGGGAGAAGGGACGGACTTGAATGGTTTTCTTGGGAGAGAACTATAGTAAAGTTTTGGTGCTTGAGTATTGAGTTCTTTAGTTGATGACGAGAGAAGTAGTACTGGTGGCAGTAGTTAGGACTTTTATACCCTTTCTTGACTCATCTTAACTCTTTGCTCTATTCGAGAAACCTCTTGTCTTCTCATCGGTACTGCGATGTCATTCTTCCTTGCGTCGACTTGAGATATTGGCGTCTTGCGGTGAAGGCATATGCATGAATACCTAACGGACGTGCCGTGTCTCAGTCTTGAATCTTGCGTCACTGGCCAGTACATGCGTTCAGTCGTGGTCTGTGTAAGACATCCCAAGCTGTATAATCTTGATCAGCTGCGCCTGTAAGTGTTGGTTGATTTGCGGCGTAGGGCTTGATGATATTTTCCTGGATTTAACTTTTTGAGGCCCGAAACATTCAACAACAGGTGAAACATTCAGTCTATCGAAAGAACCTTAGGCCCTGTCTGGGCACTCTACACAGGCAATTTGAATCATTATAAGTTACGTTCAAACGCACAGCGCCAGATTGTATCCAGGCAATGCTGGAAATACGATCTCGCCAGTACACCTTACTTCAATATTGAGCCACAGGACGGCCGAGGAATCTGAAATCAACGGACGGCTCATTAGGTGTAAGCACGCTCATCCCGCTGTCTCACTCTGAATCTTTCAGCTGTCAAAGTTCGTATGATCGACGTTTTATTTTCCTAACGGTGTGAGACAGCTTTCTTAACCCCCTCTTTACCCCTCCGCTAGATCTTGAGGCTTATGCACGTCGTCCAAAAGAGACTGATGCTGGAATGCGGCCCGTTCCTACCCGCGGCTTGGGTTCTATAGCTTTCTACCATGACGCGGGGGCACATGCGTGTTTCTAGCCATTGGTCTTGGTCAAAAGCTTGAACTTGTCGGTCAATGCGATTTGAAACAGTGAGAATCATGACTGCATATCCTGTCTCAGACACCATTGGTGGATGGTGCCGATGCCAGCCTGGATGTCCCGATGTCGGATGAGATCCCTCAGATATCCAAGAAGTGTTCCAGGCACATATATTTATGTAAATCTCTCGAGTTATGCATTGGATGTAATAGCAATGTTATGAATAGTTGAAAGAAGATTGTTGAAAGAAACGCTAGATGGCTATGATTAAAAGTCTAATACAAATATACTCCTCGATAATCTTCAAGAATATCATCTCCAAAGTCCCCATACTAACAGTATAATGTGCAACGCCCATGCTCTTCTTATGCTGCTCCAAAGTCTCAATCACCTCAACAACCTGGCCCTTTCTATTCTGAGACGCAGCAAAGGCCTCATCGGCCGTGCTATTCGCCGGAATACTAAAGCGAAACTGTCCACCCAGACTCAACCCTCTGAAGTTGGCGCCTGGAAACGTCTGCCGAATCCATGCTTCGACCTTTTGCATTTCGACTTGGTCTGAGGTTGGTGCTGATTCTAAGACTAAGTGTACTTCGTAGGAGTTGCTGTGTCTGTTGCGGAGTTCTTGGATTGTGCCGGCGGCGAGGATGCGTTTTGAGAGGATGGCGACGCGGGTTGCTAGCATGTCTGCTTCTTCCATCGAGTGTGTCTACAAACCATTAGTATGTTGATACAAGATGAGGGGTAAGACACTTACCGTCAAGAGAACTGAGCGACTCGATGAAATACCCGAAAGCATAGCCCACATGTCGCGCTTCGCTATGGGGTCCATTGCTGAACTCGGTTCGTCAAGGATGAGAATCGGTGGATTGCCTGTACTGGTCAGTCTTGTTCAATAGTGTCAAGTAGTGTTACATACCTAGAAGAGCGATAGCCAAACTCAATTTTCGCTTGTTCCCGCCAGACAATCGAGACGTCAGCTTATCGGCGTGAGGCCTCAGTCCAACCTTGGACATGACCAAGTTGACGTTCCTCTGTACATCTGCGATACCCTTCACGCGAGCGTAAAAGGCGAGCTGTTGACGCACGGTGATCTGGTCCAAGGCGTCGAATTGTGGGCAGTCTATAATGTCATCAGTAGGTGAAAGGGTTGAGTAAATGTCGGTGCTTACAGCCGATGCTCTGTCGCCCAGCCCGAGTATCCTTTTGCATGTCCACGCCCTTGATGTAAATGTTGCCGTAATCAAGGCGAACTTCGCCTCGCATCATGTTAATGGTAGTAGTTTTACCAGCTCCGTTGGGGCCGAGAAGTGCTGCTCAAGCGTTAGTCTCGGGAGTAGAGAAGCACGGAACAGGACTCACCAAGTAGCTCTCCCTTTGCCATCGTCAGAGAGACACCATCAACAGCAACATTACCACCAAAGGACTTGTAAATCTGGTCAACATCGACCAAATTACCGCTCATGCCACGAGACTTTGTCATCGGTGCCATCTCGATGTGAGCATCCTTCGCGTTCATTATCTTCCTTTGGTACAGTGGCACGATATGCTCTGCCCACAGACTTCGAAGCGTCCATGTCCTTCCGTCAAGTAACAAGAGAAGAGCAAACAAGTACGCGACTTGAATGCAGAGGAGAAGAATCGGGCCGCCGTAGGCGTGGATATTGCCGGCATAGCTGATCACTGCTTCGCCACGACATCCCGCGGCCCAGACGTTGAGACCGAAGACCATGGCGCGGAAGAGGTTGGCGACGGGGAAGATGAGACCCAGGATAAAAACTGCTGTGTCCATGGAGGAAGACCTATTACCGGGGCTTTGGTTGACAGATGCAATCTGCAAAGTTAGCATGTGTTTGGTTGGGATAGGTGAAGTGACATACCATAAGTCCTGCGACGGAGATACCAAACATCAAGAGTGAAACACAAAAGGATATACCAAAAGAAGAGAGCTCTGATCGTGCAAAGAGGGAGATGATGTAGCACCAGAGCATCATCGCAAAGCCGTACAGAATCACAACAGGGAAGAGGTGCCAAGCGCCGTACCACTTTAGAATGATCAAAGAGATGAACAAGGTAGAGAGACAGGATATGATAAGGACAAAGACTATGTCGATGATGATGTGAGATGTCCAGAGTGCAAGAGGTTGTATCGAGTTGGAGTATTGTAGGGTTCGAATCTTGCGAAGCCGTTCGTATGCGGGATACAGAGCGAAGAATGCTGGGTAGAGTACATGCAAGACAGTGAGCAGCTAGGTAACATTAGTATCTGCTATCAAATGAGATCAAGGGTGACTTACGATAGCGAGAAACATGCCAGGGCCGGGATCAGACTGTTACTATCGTCAGTTGAAGCCAGGAAGACAAAACGTAGGGTTGCTTACCGGTATCGAAGAGCTGAAGTATGCAAAAGAAAGTGAAATTGGAGTTTCACTCTTCAGCTGGCTCCATAGATTCAACATCAACATTGATCCATCAGCTCCATGCTCAGCGTTATACGCAAGCGTATCTTTATCCTTCCCATTAATGTACAGCGCGCCTGGTACAAGTTGTCTCGGCTTATCACGAACTTGCTTCAAGAAAGCATCATAGTCATCTTGAAACTTGAACTGGTCTTGATAAGACTTTATGTCATACTCCTTCCCGATAGGATACTTTGACAATGATCGAAAGAGAGTCTTGTTGAGAGAGTTTGGACCGATGAGCATGGAGATGTTATCGGAGCCTGCAAGATCGTAGTAGCCATTTGGTCGAAGAGCTATGGGCCATGGTTCGTCGAGGATTGATGAATCGGTTGACACGCAGGGTGTTGGTAGGAAGGGAGTGGGATCGTTGGCCATGGCGCTGAAGACAGGTGTGAAGATTAGTGGGATTGCGACAGCGAGGACATACCACCAGAAGCCTCTTTTAAGAACTAAAAGACGCTTGAGGAGGAGAGCTGAGAGTTGTTTGAGGAATGAAGCCTGGGATCCTGAACTGAGTTGACTGTCTGGTGTTTCGGCACCTTCAAGAAAAGGACTCCGGTCAGAAGTTCCAACATCATCATCATCGCCTTCGTCAGCGACCTTGAGGAAGACATCTTCCATGGTAGGGCCACTCAAAGAAGTATCGGAGTACCCCGCAGCTTGTAGAGACGTCAAAAGCGCTGCGGCAGATGTCGAGTCAGGAGTGTTGAGCACAGTCTGCCCTTGATGTACAGTCGTAGCATATGGTGTGTCCGGTGGATTCTGAACTCCTGGTAGATGGACGCGATACCCTCCTCCGTGAAGGTTCTTCAGAGCTGCTATTGAACCCTGACATTTGACATGGCCATGTGATACGATAACGACTTGATCGGCTAAGACTTCGCATTCGTCGAGGAAATGGGTCGTGAGGATGAGGCTCCGTTTTTGACGTTCGGCGAGGATGATGTTCCACATTGCTCTTCGGGAAACGGGATCCTATACCTATTAGTGAGTGCAGTGTGAGTTGATGACGTTACTTACCATGCCGGTGGTTACTTCGTCCATGAGACAGATTGAACTACCGCCTGCTAACATACATAGCATCTGAACCTTTCTCATCTGGCCGCCGCTGAGTGTACCGACAGGACTGTACTTCTTTAGAGATAGATCGCAGGACTCGACGAGGGTGTCCAGGGACTGAAGGTCTGTTGCTCCGCCTTTCATCATGGCCCAAAGTCTACCGTGTTCGAGAACTGAAAGCTCGGGCCAGTGGATGTTGCGTTGGGGGCAGATACCTAGAGAGTTAGTGAAAGACTAAAGTGTTGGCGTTATACTTACCGAGGTTCGAACGAGGAGCATTGACATTTATTGAGCCACTTGTGAGCTTTTGCGTTCCAGCGATTAGACCTAGTGTTGTTGTCTTGCCAGAGCCATTGATGCCAAGACACAAGACCTGCTTCCTCTGCATGGAAAGACTGAGTGCGTTGACAGCTATCGTTGGGCGACCTCTCCGACAGCAGCGTCTCCAGAGGGAGGGTTTATATGTCTTCGTGAGGTCAACGATCTCGAGGGCTGTTGAAGGATCGGTCGTGTTGGCGCTTGTAAACTTTCTACCCTTGTTACTAACTCCATGAGAGCACTTCTCGATAAGGATAGCTAGCAAGGGATAGAATACTATTGTAAGAAGCAATAGGCCCCATAACATAGATACTGTAACTTCGTATATGCGAGGTTGATGGGGAGCAGGTTTCGAGATGTTCGTTGCAAGACCTTGCGCTTCGTTTCGGCAGAGTTGGTTCAGGAAGAAGATGTAGCCCGAGCTTGGGAAGATAGCGGATAGAATTAGGACGATTAGCGCTGGAACGTTTTCGGGTTTCGAGTCGAGGATTTCGCAGAGGGCGGCGAGGAGCATTAGGACGATGACCATGGAGATGGCGGTGTATCGGATGTTGATGGTGGCCGCGAAGACACTCATGCTTGTGAGGGATAGGCCGGAGAGGATCTGCCAGAGGATGACGATAGCGGCATTCGAGGTCGGGACAAGGAGAGCTGCGTACACTACTATCGTTAGCAGATAAGACGTGGCTTCTGTATGTTAGACTTACGTGCTCCAAAGATGATCCAACTCGGCAAGTAGATAATATTAAAAGCAATGAGATAACTCAACACCCTCGCCGACGCAGCACCACCAGTCATCACATCAATCAACTGCGCCATCCCCGCCTCTCTCTCAGTCGATATCATACCAATGATATGAAACACCGACGAAATCATACTCAGAAAACACACGATCCCAAAACCGCCGACCATAGTGGCCGCAAAGTTACGACGCTTTATCTCAGAAGCCTCATCTTGCGTTATCCGTGTAAACATGTAATTATTCGGTGTCGTTGTTGAATTCGTGATGGCGTTCTCGACGGCGAGTTGGAGCGGTGCGTAGTGGTTCTTCGAAGGCGTGCTGATGTCGAATTTGGTTGATGCACGTGCTGAACTAACCCTGATGGTGTAACTCCACGTCTTGTTACCCGCCTTGCTCAACGGTGAATCGTTAAAAATAACAGCAGCGTAACAGTTCGTTACACCGCTTAAACTCGTGGGACAACGGTTTCGTAAATCAGCTTCACTATCAGCAACTTCAACACTCCCCTTCAAACCACCTTTAATCTTAGTGATAACACCACCAACATCAGACCCCGCGTTCGAACCCTGAACAAAAACAAGTTTCGTCCTAGGTGGCAGAGCCTCAGCAAGGCTTGGAATGGGAGATGGCTCTCCAACGCCATACCTGCTTCCATCGCCTGTGAAGTTCTGGATTTGGAGGACTAGAACGAGAATCAGGACGGGGATGAGGAGAGCTCGGAGGAGTGTTGAGAGCCAGTGCTTGACGAGTGTAATCAGGAATATTTTCCTTGTCAGGGCTTGTAGTTGCCGGAACCATAGTCTTGTGGATGAGAACATGATTCGGTGATGTGTGAAGGATGAAGATATTCATGATATGATTATGTTAGGTACTATATACATATTCACGTATTGTCTTAGTCTTTTGGGTGGGGTGAAGGAAGAAGGTTGACACAGCTGCCGAGGGGCGGTATTTATACTGCTTGGTCAAGGCAGCAATTGCGCCACTTGAGGCAGATAAACCTTAACTGATATTGACCTCTGTGATGCTGGCCTACTATAGGGGCCTCAATGTTTAAGCCTTCGTTTGAAAAGTTAGAAGCTTGATAGCCTCGTACAGGGCTGACAGCAACAAAAAAAAAAAAAAAAAAAAATACATATTCACGATTACTTGGGCTGCCTCTGGACGAATTGGAAGGCATAGTGTTAAGGGGGTGAAAGAAAACATGACAGCTGAGTAGGTATGTGACCAACCAATCTTGTCTCAAGGGCGTCTCGTGAATTTTCTTCACAATGAGGCCAGATGCATTATCACAGTAAGTGCCTTCTTAAAAGAGTTAGCAGACTTACGTGCCTCCAGTTTCATCGAGGTATGTTTACATAATGTCACCAATACCTAATCATGCACATAATTATCGGGAAACATACACATAATGACTATTCCTAATTTGATCAGATTGTGGCCCGTGTGACGCTAATCTTTCCTAAACGGGTAAGGTAAGCGAATTTTCTAACGATTTAGGCTAATTAAACCCTACACATTTATATAGTTACATGCAATTGAAATTTCTGCAGCTTTAATTAATTCTTTATTCTTTTATATCCTGATTTAAATGCAAATTTAATACTATAACTTCTAAGACTAAATATCTTAAATTTAAAGATTATAATAAGCCTAATAACCTCCCCCTTCTGCCTTTTGACTATAAAGACTTTTATAAGACTGCAGATAATGCTTTTTTTGCCTTATAACGCTTATAACTTGAATTAGGCTTTATTATATTAAAATCGCAGTCATTAAAGCAGCAAGATTAGGCCTTTTGCTATCAGGTTGATATCGCGTGTAGCCGCAGCGGCGATTGGCGCGAATAGGCTGAAAAGGGCACTAAACGCCAAAAATACAATTCTTCTTCATATAAAATAAATTGCCCTTTTTCTATTATTATTCGCTATTTAGCTAAAGATATTTTTTATACCTATAATATTAAATGCTATAATTATAATTATAATCTAGCTCCTAGCGGTTTTACTATTACGTGCCTTCAGAGGCAATTACAGCTCAATTTTAGCCTTATAAGGCTTTATAAGCTTATTAGAAAACTCTCTGCTTTATAAAAGCTTATAATAAGAGATATTATAAGCTAAATTTATAAGCTACACTCTTCTATTTATATCCTAGATTAGGATATATATTGCATTTAAAGAAAGCTTTATAAAGAAGTATATAGCACATTTACATTAATGCAGGCTTTTCTTAATATACTAAAAGAAGATAATAAGATTACCTTCTATAAGGTTAATTAGGCACTAAATAGAAAGATTTAATACATCTTCTAGATTTATAAGAAAAGCCTTATAAATTAGAAGTAAAATCCTAAATTTCTTATAATAGATATAATATATATAAAGTTAATAGATTTAATATGCTACTGCTTTAGATTATAGGTCTTACTGCTTTATATATTAATTTCAGTGTAGCTTTTAGTATTACAGCTAAGGAAGATAAAGAGGCATTTATATAGCTTCTTAAGCAGCTTAATAATATGCAGTAACACTATAAAATCCCCTACCTAGGCATAATTATTAGTAACTTTAATAATGCCTTTAAAGCAGCTATAAGGCATATTTTTTACACTTTATAATAGCAGCTATGCCTTTAGTATATTATAAAGAATGTTAAAATGCATATGTAGTAAAAATGGCTTACTTTTACCCTAGGTAAGGCATTTCCTGACTTATAACACTAAGCTAATACATTAGCTCCTTCCTCTTCCACTTCCACCTTTCCCTTAACATCATCAGCTCTATTAATTACATAGAAAACGCATATGAATCGTAGATATGAAGATAATCCTGATAGAGTTATTATAGCCTTCCAAGAGATAACTGCTGCAGCCTCTGAGGCTGGATTTAAGGAGTTATAGCAGATTCTCTAATGCGACTTTTTGCAGCAGGAAGGTTAGATTATAATAAAATATAGATTATACATTTCCTCTGCTAATATTTATATTTCCTATTTAATAGGCATATTTTATTACCTTTAAAAGGTGCCTTTACTAGTATAAAAGCAATTTGTAATCTTTACTATTATAAGGCTTTAAAATTATAAAATTTGCTCCTTATAATGCACTAAAAGCTTATATTATGCCTTAAAGATTTACCTCTTAAACTAATTTTACAATTTATATAAGCTTAATAAGTAAATTTACATTAATATTCTTAACTGTAAATGTAAATATAATATTAAATTTCATAAGCAGCTCTCTAAGAGGAGGAAGCCCTATAAGTAGTACAATTAGATAAGGCTTTTAATCTACTGCATAAGCTAGATTGCAATGGATTTATTAGTAGAGCAAATTAAGCTTACAAAGTATGCCCTTAATCTACATAATGATTATTACCTTTACCGCTATATAAAGGCATTTATAATATAATAGAGATTGCCCTACTACTATAAGATTTTCCCTTTAGTATAGGAAGGTAGCTTTATCTAGCTAAAAGACCTTAGTTATTACTAGTTATTAAAAGCTAATATAGTAAGTTAATCTTGCTAACCTTTCCTAGAGAAATAGCTACTAATTTATATATTAACAGCTAGAGCAGCAGCAAATGCTAAATAACTGTTATAAGCCTGATCCTAATATCATTAAAGCCTTTCGCAGGCGCTGCCCTGAAAATGAAGCTATCTCGGTGCCTAAGGCTGCCTCTACAGGCCATATGCACTTAAAGGAAGAGGTATTTGATCTGCAGATGCAGGCCTTCCAGCTGCAGCCTTCCTTAATAGCAGCAAATCCGCCTGGCAAAATACCCTCTTTACAGGGCAAAAAGTCCCATATAAAGCCTACTGTACGCAGCGAGATTTCCAAGCTTCGCTGTAAGCTGCAGCTTCTTCGTAAAGAGAGGCAGCTTAAGAAATCACAATACCAAAGGCAGCCCCAAATGCCCTTCATAATGCCCTTACAGCCGGCCCAACTGGTATATCCCTTATACAGTTAACCTAGGCAACCTTTACAGGTTTAGGGAACAAATTCACACGCAAATTTGCAGGGAATTAGTTCTTAATCTCTTAGCCTGATGCCTCCACCAAGCTTCCAACGGCAGCCTATCTTACCTGTGCCCGTGATACCCTCACAGCGGCACCAACAACCGCCTCCTTTAGCACAGGTCCCTGGCTTAGATTAGTGCCTTCTACAGCAGGTCATATTTACAGGTCATTTACAGTACAACAGAGTGTTTAATAGTCAATTTAGCGGCGTTTACAGTAGCAGCATTCCCAATCAATCCCAGTTATCCTTTTCAGCCTATACAGCAGCACCCCCATCACGATAGCTTCAATAGAGATCAATTCGTTAAAATCAGCAGCTTTTGGTGTTGTGACTACTTCCAACTTGCCTCAGCCAATCAGAGGCCAGCATGGAGATTACCTTCCTTTTGAGGTAAGGTGGTTGGTTATGTGTATGTTTCCCGATAATTATGTGCATGATTAGGTATTGATAATGTCACTAGAGAGTCTATAATAAGAAGGTTAAAGGGAAATTAAATTGAGTTGTGGAGACAAGGCCTGATTTTCAGTTAGGCATACTTCACTCAAGCTTCAGAAATAAGTTCCTGCAGCCCTAAAAGAGTAGCCTAGATCGTGACGACGACTTCATCCCCCCTCCCTCGTGAAGCGACGGAAAAATGATTCTCGTATTGGAAAGGATGTGAAACGGTGGGTACATGCACTTTTTGCTGCTCAGCCACCACCTTAACGTTGCGGTTCCACTATCACAAGCTAAAACAAAGAGGAGCAGCCTAGAACAAAAACTATTAAGGGAGGATTTGTTTTAGTTTTATCCATGGTTTGGGGTTATTGGTTAGAGCCTTGGAGGTAGTTCGGTGATTTACTGTATGGGCTTAGCTTGCGGGTGTCAGTAGGTGAACGTGTGAATGGAGTCTTATTTAGCTGCCTGCGCTATCTAGGGTTACTACCCTTTACAATTTAATCTAACCTAATTCCTTATTATATACATTTATTACCATTTAACCTTATAGGCAGGGAAAATTAGGCTTTATTTAATCTAGACTAATTATAGCTCTTCCTTATACCTCTAACCTACTATAATTAGCCCTCTAATTAGCTGATACTAACAGACCCCCTATAACCTCTAGCTTATATAGTTGCTACAGTGTAGCAATACGCTAAATTTGCCCTAGCCTCGGTTGGCATGCTAGGCTACTTTCAGAGGCCTGCTCAACGAAAGGGTCAAATTGTGCCCCCTACAGGTTTCAAACCCGCTGCCTTCTGCATTGCCGCAGGGCTTGCCTAGGTGCCTGACCACTGCACCAAAGGGTGTCGGTAGGTGAACGTTGCATTCAGGTACACCAAGCGGAATTGCTGCCGTTAGAGTCTAGACATGGTTTCCACGTTGCATCTCATGGTTTGGAGACGTGATTGGCCGCCCTTTTACGATGTTGGATTGACGGTAGGGCGGTTTCTCGGCAGTGGGATCCTGGTGATGCTTGGGATTTGCCGATGGGGCCAGTGACATTGATGAAGGGGGAGGCTGTGAAGGGATAAGAAATATAGGGGACTTTTGACTCTCGACTTTGTAGTCAGAATCAGACCCCGCGTCGATTGGCCGACGGAGCAATAATCTACAAGCGCGTTCGTGTTGCGTGGTATAACCTATCTCCTAAGGGCCCAGACTGTTCAAGGATGCTATACGCATGTCTTTGGTAGTCAACCCTGCTCAAATCTGATTGGCTGGCTGTCAATTAACACGAACTTTGACCTCTCAAACATAATGCACCATAATAGACTCTAACTTTCAGACGGTATCGTTCTTCTTGAGGTATCTTACAATTCAGGCTTAACCAATTGAATTCTCATGCAGTTGCGTCTTGGTACATCAATCTCACCAATAGCATCGCCTTACAAATCAACGATTAGAAATCACAATGACACCATCTCCAACATCAACTACATCATCCCAACATATAAAACCCCTCCAAATAAACCCAAAAGCCTTCACCTTGACCTGAAACAATAAACAAACTATAATCTTAACCATCCCAAAATAGCCCACCATGGCCCCAATCCGCACAGCCATCATCGGCCTCTCATCCTCCGCCAAAACTTCATGGGCATCAAACACCCATCTCCAGTACCTTAACTCCCCCCTCGGTCGATCGAAATACCAAATCGTCGCCCTTCAGAACTCTTCCCTCCAAGCTGCCAAGAATGCTATAGCGCATTACAATCTCCCACCCGAGACTAAAGCCTATGGTACACCAGAAGATTTAGCCGCTGATAAAGATGTTGAGCTAGTCGTTGTAGCTACGCGTGTTGATGTTCACCATTCAAGTGCTCTTCCGAGTGTAAAGGCTGGCAAGGATTTATACGTGGAGTGGCCGCTCGCGCAGGATGTTAAGCATGCGAGAGAACTTGTTGATGCTGCGAAGGAGAAGGGAGTCAAGACGATTGTTGGGTTGCAGGGACGGTATGCGCCGCCGATTAAGAAGTTGAGAGAGATTGTCAAAGAGGGTAGGATTGGAAAGATTGTCAGTGCAGAGTTGTATGCATCTGGAGGGACGAATGATAGAGAGATTCTGCCGTCGAGTTTGGAATATTTTACCCAGCGGGATGTTGGGGGTAATATTTTTACCATTGGTCTCGGACACAGTAAGTCACCAATTCCAGAAAGGTTGAGAAGTAGCTAACAAGTCAGTCTTTGATCAATTCCAGTCCATCATCGGAGATATCACAAACTTCAAAAGCACACTCCACAACCAACGTCCCAACATCCGCATCCGCGACCCAAAAACCAACGAAATAACCCACACAACAACCTCCAACGTCCCAGATCTCATCCTCGCAACAGGCCGTCTCCTCGAATCCCCCACCGCTCAAAAAGACGCCGCCGTCCTCGTCCGCTTCCGCCGCGGTCAACCCTTCCCCGGTTCTCCTCACCTGAGCATAAGCATCGCCGGCGAAAAAGGCGAGATCAGAGTGCAAGTCTTTACCGGGACTACACTCCACGGTGCTTCAGCTTATGAGAAGCCTGTTGTTATCGAAGTACATGATTTTGAGAGGGATGTTGTGGAGAAGGTCGAGTGGAAGTGGGAGGAGTGGCAGCAGGATATTCCGCTGTTGGCGAGGGGCGTGGCGGCTGTTTATGAGGCGTTTGCGAAGGGTGAGGAGGATGGTTTGGTTAGTTTTGAGGAGGCGTTGAAGAGGCATGAGCAGCTTGAGGAGTTGCTTGGGCTGTGGGATGAGGATAGGGGCGTTTGAGTTCCAACTTTATCCTCCCTGGCTTTCTTATTTAATCAGCATATTGAACACGACCATCCATTCATATGTTTATATTGGACAACAAGGTTCTCAATGGGCTGTGGCTGGCTATATCAAAGCCATTTTATGCTGAAATCGTCAAAACACTCAACGTCATGACTGGTGCCCTTGTGATCTTGACCATGTATTTCCCAACATATCATCCAATGTCGGTATCAGCCATCCTAAAGTCACCATAAACTTATCAAAACTTTATAAAATCGTTACATAATTTATATAATAGTGAACTAAACTTCACTGGCCATTTCCGCAAGCTCGGCAGCCTGATTCTCCGTCTCAAGTGCCACTAGATACACATAATCAGTACACATCCTAACGTCAAAAGAGCTCTATTAGTACTTGCCGTGGATTGCCACCGCGGCTTTCTTCCCCGTATACATCGCATGCGGTACATTACTTGCACTGTCAGTATTCGCATCACCGACAGCATAAATACCGGTCACGTTGGTCAACATCCCGCCGCTGGTGACCCCCAGTCTTCCGTACATCAAGACCACGCCCGCTTTTTCTCCAATATCAGACCTCTGTCTGCAAGGGAATCTCGATAGGAAGGCCACGCGCTCCACGGGCTCACCCTCTGTAAAATGCACACTGAAGAGGTCATCCTTAGGCACCGAGGGTAAATGGGGGCTCTTATCCGTGTCTTCACCCTTTTTAAGACGCTCGAGAGATGTAATGGTGCGGTTATCGATCGTCACGTTGTGAAGCTGTAGGTACTCCTCCCACTGGGGTAATTGCTGATCAGCGAGCTTCCTCATCTCCTCGGTATCAGTGCCGTTAACGAAAGCGACGATGTCGGTGCCCAGCGTGAGGACCTTTCTAACATAGATCGCGACTTTGTCGAGCGGGCATAAAAGACCGAGGGGTTGATCGGCGTACTCGTGGCCGTCGCACCAAGGGCACGAGTAAATTCCTCTGCCCCAGTTTTCCTCGATGCCGGGCGTGGAAGGCAGAATGTCTTTTAGGCCGGTTGCGAGGACTATTTTGCGCGCCAGGATTTCATCGGGCTTGGTCTTGGCCGAGCCGGGATGTATAACGGAGACGGAGAAGCGGGTGTTGGTGCCGGGGAGGCGTTTTATATCGATCACTGTTCCGTTCATCATCTCGACGGTTTCGTAGTGCTTGAGGAGACGGCGGGCTTCGTAGCGGAAATAGGCTGGCTGAACACCTATTGACCGAGTCAATAATCAATTCTCTGAATCCAGCAGGCTAGGTAGATGAGTCGGGCTGCTTACCATCCAAGCCGATAACATCGTGCATATGTGTCGTTTGACCATTTCTATATTCCCCAGAATCAATGAGAAGAGCTTTCCTTCGCACTCTCGCCAGACCGCTCAGGGCAGAAAGACCAGCTGGGCCGCCGCCGATGACGATGACATCGAATTGTGTTCGCCGAGGGGCGATGACGAGGGCGTTAGCGAGAGACAAGAGTCCCAAGAGACTGGTGAAGAACAACATCGTAGGGACACAGCGGGTGGGCATAGAGAAGCAATCTTTTTCGGTAGGTATGATACTTAGATATAGGTACGCGACGTGGAGAGGCTCTAAGTTCTTGGTGGCCATATAAGCTCTCAGCCACAATTCTCAACAGAAAATGGCACATCAAGGTGAGCAGTTACATCAATACAAAAGTGGAAACGTAAAGGATATTGAGTAATGGCCCGTTCAAAACCACACGAATGGGCATTCATGATGAGGTTGGGTAAGGCACCTTGATAATTTTAGCATTAACTGGCTTCAACTCAATTGAGTACATTTTCTCAGCTTAAGTAGTTAATGTAAAATTTATGGGAAATTCTCACTAAAACTCATCAATCTTTATTAAATTTGTATGTACTAATAAAGTTGACGTATGTTATATAAACTTATGATGACCTTAGGGTAGCCGATGTTGAGACGAATGTCCGCCCAAACGGACTCCGCTGCCAACGGAAAGTTCACGTACGAGATCAAGATTAATTCCCTTCAATTCAGATAAATAAAATATGCTTTATATGAATGGTATATATCAATGCTACTCAAACCCCATGCTAAACACCAAACATGATGCATCGCGAGTACTCTCGCTCTATGGCTGATCCTCCCTTATCTATTGACCTCCTAGTCCCAAAGGATCCAACCCGCCCTCGCAGCAGGTCCATTCGGCTCATCTACACTAACCGCCTTATTAAGCGTACTCGACAACTGATGTACCTCAATTGTTTCAGGATCGCTAACATCTGTGTCTTCTCGGCCGTCGCTCGAGTAAAACACTTCACTTGGTTCTGCCTCTGTTGCGGATGTGACGTTGTCTGGCTCTGGTGTCGCTGTGTCGGATACAGCCTGTGACTCAGTACCCTTTGGACTCTTCAACGGTGGAGTGATTGGCTTGGAAAAGTTGAATGTTGGATTTACTTCTTCTGCATCGACGACGGCTGAGAGGGTAGCTCGGGTGTGGAGATGGATCTGTGATCGGGATGTGCGCTTGAGGCGGGGTTTGCGCTGTGCGACGGGCAACCCAGCGCGTCGACGTGACTCCATCTCGATGAGCTCCTCTCGTTCCGTCTCGTCATCGGTGATAGTGCTCGTGTCTAGTAATGGCCACTGTCGAGGTCCGACGTGTAGACTGCTTCCAGATTTGCGGCGATGTCGCTTCTGGTTCTTAATCTCTGCGGGCGGTTCAATAACTGTTTGGCCCTGCTTTACTCTAACAGGCAGCTTAAGCGGGATGTTTCCAGCAGTGACGTTCAAATGCCTAAGATCACGTTGACTTTGCGAAAATACAACCCGGGCGCGAAGTCTGTGTACAGCTCGATCCAATGCCAGTTCAATTGCGCATCGGTCGCGTACTCGGCTCAATTTGGGCCATGTCGCTCGTTCACCCATGAGGCACGCTCGCATCATGAATTCGGGACTGGGATTGCTTAATAACCGGGGCAAGTCGTTTATACTCATCTCGGGAAGAATATTGATGTCGCCGGAATATTTCTGGCTGAGAACACTCTGAAACTTGGTCGTAAGGTTGGGCATAATACCGAGTTCAGCCAGAAAATGAAGTCGATGCAAGGCCTCATCGCGCGCAAGAGATGTCATGGTGTGGATCCAATCGTAGTCTGCTCCATTTGTTTGCTGACCTCTCTCTGGCTTTCTGAATGGTGACAAGTGATCATCTTTTGCGAGGAAGGGAACAACGTGGGGGTTGACTTGAGAAACAATGAAATGGTTGACGTTGAACATTTCCGCAAGGCGTGTCATCGGTAAATCGTTATCCACAGACCCATCGATCCATATTTGGGGCGTAGGGTTCCAAGGCTGATGCTCGCCGGTGATCGGATCTTTCACAAGTAACGGCGCGGCGTTGAAGACGAGAGGGACAGAACATGAGGCAGCGACGGCGGACCAAATCATGACATTTGGCGCAGTGACGTAGTTGAGAAGACGCGGTAATTCGTACATCGAAGCCGTGGAAACACAGATGTTGAGAATGCGCCGTGTCCGGTTGTAAGCCTCTTGAAACGTCATGTCGCCCATCAATCCTCTCATTACCCGGGTAAGATGCTTGATGTCAGACCAACTTCCCTCTGTCAACAGCCGTCGCAAGTTACTCCAAACACCATATTGACCGCTAGGATCCTCGAAAACCGCAAGATCGCCATACGGAAACTCTTCTATAAGCTTCGGGATCTCCTCGTCGGTCCTGGTACACATGGCAGCGCACACGATACTCCCAGCGCTTGCGCCAGATATAATCCGTGGCAATAGCTGCGCTTCAAAAAGAGCTTTGAGAACACCAATGTGCGACATGCCAAAGGTGCCCCCACCAGACAAAAGTAATGCGCTTCGGCCATAACTCTGTCGAGCAAATAATATTCCTTCAAGTAAGTCTCGGTTCTCAATACTCTGGTCAAGCCGGCTCTGTGTAATAACGGCATCGATAGTTTTTATTGTAGATTGGACATATCGTTCGATAAGGTGTTTCGTTCCGGAGTAGGAATGTCGGTAAAGATCAACATTATCCATCCCGCCAAGGTCGCGCGACAAAGCGGTACGGATCAAGTGCATCATTGTATGTACGTCGCATTTCGTCCGCGCTTCGTCGAGATCGTGGAGTCTCTGTTCAATCAATTCGGGGTTATAGTCGCCTGATGAGGAGTCGCGCTTCCATTCATCGTTGCCTTCGAGGCTGTCGAGTTCTTTTGCAGCACTCTCCCATTGTGCGTAGGACTCGGCCTGGATGGTCAGTTGAGGGTTTCAGTACAGACGGGATGACGCACATTCTGCATGGACATGCATAGCATGCGCTTCCTCTCCTCCAACTGCTTGATCTTCAAACGCTGATCTTCTGTCAAGCCATCTTTGCACCACTGCCATGTATCGTTTGCCGATTTGATCGCTGCTTGCAGCGTGCCGACAACAGGAACTGAAGATACCGGCGGTCGCTTCGCTTTGGTATTCGATTTAACTGGGGATTTGGTAGATTTGTTGTATAGACTAGGGACCGCGCGGGCAGGAAGAATAAGGTCGGCCATGGTGAAAGCCCGCGCCGCGGAAGCGCAGGTTCGGTCGTGTGCGAGGTCGGAGGAACGAGGTTATAGCATGGCAAACGGTGTTTTGTACGTGTAAGATTCGAAATACAGTGTCGCAAGGCGTCGGGGGTTAAGGATATTGTATTCGAGCAGACAAGTCGGACAAGGAATCGTGGTCACAAGTCGAGAAGCATTTGTAGGTGCGGAACGGTCAACGGAAGTGGTGGGGGTTAATGGAGGGGGCGCTGAGACATGAAGAATTGGAGGTGGAATGATAAGGGAGAATGAAGGATGATCTTGAGGTGGTGATTCTGAATGATGAGGTTATTGTATCGTTGGATTTAGAGTTAGAAATGAGGAATTTCTTGGTTAAGTTTGGAAGGGAACGACGACGAAATGACCCTTTCCTTTCCTTTTCGCTGCCATTCCCAAATTGAATCCACTTGCCGAGCTGAGGCCCCATTCCCCACCAATTTTTTGACGTGGAGGAGCATGGACCACTAAAATGCCCTGTAATGGCTTGTTCTCCAGGGTTCTCGACAAGTCGATTCTCCCCAGCTAAATTTACTTTTTTTACCCAACAAGTTTAGCATGCTATTGATTCTTTCTGACAAAGGTTATCTCAGCAAAACACGAACATCTGACTCTTGTCCTTCCAGCCGCACACCGCTTGGAAATTGTTGGTTGTACGGAGTAGGGAACAGTCCAATCATGGTGGAGGCGCTGGAGGTGCACGTGGTACAAGTTGGCTGTCACTAAACCAGGATGCGTCATGAATCGGGTTTGGGGTCCCGTTCACATGTCAACAAAGAAGCGGAAGCGGAAGTGGCTATTGGACTCTCCAGGTTTTGGAAAAGCCGATGTTCGGCAGGTGATTACTTTTGTAGTCTGGGGAATTTGCGGGGGAGACATGATATGATGGCTTACGACGGCACGTAAAGAGGCGACGTTAATGATCTGGTACAGTGCATTGGGAGACAAGAGGAGAGAATGCAAGACGGCGAGCTGCATCATGGCTTACGATAATTCCTCACCGTGACCACTCACTCTTCATCATGCACTTTCCCGTCTTGTCCCAAAACAATCCCGACCTCCTAACTGTGAACAGCTGAAAATATGAGACACGGGCTGACGCGAGCTTTCTTTCGTGTCACCTGCGTCTTCCCTCCCGAGGGTCGATCCTCCAAACGATCGAGATTCATCTTCCTCAAGATCTGCAATTCAACCAAGGCAGCAGGGAACAATTATTCTTCCGTCTGAGCAAATCCTCCGGCGTCGGGTATTTGTGGTACCACAAAGGTTCTAGCTTAAACAAAACACGAGTCTAGACTTTTTGTCGATCTCGTTACTAACCTGCTTGTGACGTCTGTGGTACGCGCTGTGTCTGAGGAGCTCCAGGTTCATTCCAGCTCCAACAGCTACAGTAACAAATTTAAAAATACAACAGAATTGTTACCGAACTGTATCATTAATATGCATAAGTTGTATCGTTTATATTCCCATCATATGACAGAGACATACCCCTCTCATGATTCGCTACACAAATTACGTATTAGTGACGCCTCTCACACACGATGGCCTCGCGTAACCTGAAGCGTTCATTCCCCCGCATCCTAAAATACCTGCTTTCACTGTGCAAACTCGCGCAGTCTAACATGTCATTGATGACGTTTTGTTTTCATTTACGAAACGTCCAATCCAATCATTGACTCACGGTGTGAAAACGCCTCAGGCAGATGCGGCGTAAGCTCCCGCCTCTCTTCTTATAAGCTCCTCGCCCCAGCCTCGAGCTTCTTTCTGCTTCTTATTAGCTTCTTCATCGCTTCGAACCTGAAGATCTTCAATCGTAATAGCTTCAGAGATTTAGTCAACATGGAGGCTTACAAGACCCATGGAGGGGTTTCTCCCATTCCCACCGTCGTTCGTATGTTCATTCTTACCTGTGGTGTAGAGCTTTGCTGATGATGGTGTTCTAGCTGAACCGACTCACTACCAAACCATCGGCCACAATGGCGTTCGCGCTCTATGGGTTCTCTTCGTCGCAATGACAGTCGTGTCTGCCATCTTCGCCCTGCTATCATGGAACGTTGCCGTGCAGCGTCGCATCTTTTACTTCCTCACAACTCTCACCACCATCATCTCTGCCCTCGCCTACTTCGCCATGGCATCTGGTCAGACATCGTACTTCAACTGCACCAGCGTGAGGGACCATCACAAGCATGTTCCTGACACGCACCATGAGGTCTGTCGCCAGGTCTTCTGGGCGCGATATGTTGACTGGACGCTCTCAACGCCGCTGCTTGTCGTGGAGCTTTGTCTCCTTGCGGGTGTTGATGGTGCGCATACCATCTTCGCCGTCATTGCTAATGTGATCTTTGTCCTCGCTGGTGCTTTCTCCGCTGTTGGACATGCGAACACTGCTCAGAAGTGGGGATGGTATGCTATCAGCGTCATCGCCTTTGTCTTCACCATCTGGCACGTCGCTGTTCCCGGATCCCGAACTTCTCGTGCCCGCGGCACCAAGATCGTTCGTCTCTTTGGCTCCATCTCCGTCGCTTCTTTGATCCTCTGGCTCGTCTACCTTGTGTAAGTTTTGTCACCACTCTTCAATTGAACAAAGCTAATGTCTACAGTGTCTGGGGTGCTGCCGGTGGCGCTTGGAAGGTCAAGGTCGGCACCGAGGTCGTCATCTACGCCGTCCTCGACGTCCTCACCAAGGCTGTTCTCGGCCTCTGGATCATCACTGCTACGCGACAGAACCGCGACACTACTCCCGAGATTGGAGGTTACTGGACCAACGGTGCTGGTGCTGAGGGCACCATTCGCGTTGGCGATGACGAGGATGGAGCTTAAATGCGCCTCAAAAAAAGCCAATCGAGTCCACGGAACAATTCCGCATTGGACGTCACCACTTTACAAACTTTCCGCTCACGACTTGACGAGTGGTTTTTAAGCTCGAGCCAGCTGGTATGGAATGAATGATCAAGATTGTATGTTTTGGAATGAGCTGGGCAAAAATGCAACGCAACGCAACACGCATGCTCGATTGAAAGGGAATTGGGCGTTTGGGGCGTCAATACGAGACATGTACCTTATGATACAAGTTAGTTAGTAGCTTTAATGTGATGGGACATGGATACGACATACCCCTCTTGACTGTGACACCGTTGTGAGTTCCTGCATGTCTACTTTATGCATCTGCATCCAAATCATGCAATGTTGACGACAGAGATGATATGACATCTTTTAATGATGAACGGCACTTTGCATGAACTGTTCTGTCTTCCCAACGCATATGACAACATCTGTAATAAAAGTCTCCGAAAGATCCCGTGTCTCGGCTGCCGTCATCCTGCTGCTCTCAGCCATTTTACGGAGCCCGAACAAGGATACGGACCATAGCCCGATTGCATCAATCACTCCATCAAGGTCCCCAAACCATAGCTTATATTAATTGAAGCATGATGTAAGCGCATACCTAGGTATGCAGAGACTTTGACAGTAACCTTTGCTCCCTTCATGACTCTACTTCTAGATGTGCTTACCTGTCAACCGCTGCCTTGTCTCATTTTTGTCTGTAGGGTGAGCGACTAGATTCCTCAATCAATTGAGTCATGAGGCCGGGTCACGTCAAGGAAGCTTAGTGATAGGCTGGCACAATAAACTCAATGTGCAAGATATGGAACAGCCATGCCCTTGTATTTCAAGTACTGCTTAACTTCATTTATCCACCAACTCAATAGACCATCGCTTCATGATACACATCGGCAGCTTACATAGATACATAACCTCGACCAAAATCAATCTTATAGTCCATCATATCCCAAATAAAGAGTATCTAGTTCAATCTATTCAAGTCATCTCATCCAAACTGGCCGTACCGCTTAACGCGCTGATAGTTGTATACAGACAATCGGACCAGCGAGAAATACAGAAGCGTCACCTTCTTGACAAAGACTCATACAGGGGAATGTCATGCACTAGTAGAGTGAATATTAATTCCTCACTAACTAAAGTCTTGCACTCCTGCTAGATAGTACTATCTCGCAACCTACTGCTAAAATCCATATCACTTAGCCGATGCCGCCTCACTACCAGTTCCAATTCGTTCCTCAGTCTGAAGACCAGCAAGAACAGCCCTTTCGGCAGCTGTGCCCTTGTGAGCAGTAATCTTGCACAGTAGAGGCAAATCAGAGGCAAGAATCGCACCCGCTCCGAGGAAAGCAGCAGTGACACCAAAGCCAATGTGATACTCTGGTGAGTCCTTCGTGGGCCAGATTCGACTTCCATAGACGCTGGAGAAATTTCCAAAAGCATTGACGAGCGCAAGGACGATGGCTCGTTTCTCTGGAGGCAAGCTCACAGTTGCGCTAGCCCATGAGAGAATCAAAGGGAGTGCTGACCAGACTCCAGAGGCCACCAAGCAGATCATCACGTATCGCACGATGGGGTTCTGGACAGCGGCGCAGACGACACTGCCGACGCAACCGAGAACGAGTGCCGATGTAATGTGCCAGCGGCGTTCAATGTGGCGATCGGAGGACCAGGCGACAAAGATGAGCACTACAGTAGCAACAGCATAGATGGGCACCGTCATGTACTGAGCTTGGACAGAGTCGTAGCCAAGCGTCTTTGTGATTGTCGGGATGAAGTAGGAGATTGTTCCTGCGCCGACATCGAGCATGAAGAGGACGATGAAGATGTAGGTTCGGGGATCAGAAACAGCAGCAACGAAGGCTTGCCAGTGGGTGAGTCGACCGCTAAGACTGCTCGTCGAGGCGAGACCATCAGCCACAATGCGAATCTGAGCCAGTTGGCGTTCCTGTGGGCTGAGCCGCTTTGAGTTGTGAGGGTAGTCAAGCAGCACAAAGCAAGCAATGATACCAACACCAACAGTGGCCACTCCTTCAATGATAAAGAGCCAGCGCCATCCCGTGATACCATGAGCATCATGCATACCAGATGTAATACCACCAGCAAGCAGACCACCGAAAGCACCGGAGAGAACCGCAGCAGCGTAGAAGATAGCAAACCGCTTGCCCAGCTCAGCACGCGTATACCACGAACTTAGAAGGTATAAAACTCCCGGAAAGAAACCAGACTCGATGCAGCCGAGGAGGAAGCGAAAGGCGAGGATGGTGCTGTAGTTCTTGCTGACGGACATGACGGCGGAAAGGCAGCCCCAGACGATCATGATGCCGGGGAGGAAGAGCGAGGGTCGGCTGCGGGATAGGATCATGTTGGAAGGGACTTCGCAGATGAGGTAGCCGAAGAAGAAGATAGAGAGAACCCAGGCGTACATCTCATCTGTGAGTTTCAGATCGTCGCCCATACCGGCGATCTTTGCGTTACCCTATTGAAGCATGTAGGTTAGTATGTGTGTTGAATCTTTCAGCTGATGACACGTACGATATTGGTGCGATCGACGTAGTTTAGGATATACATGATCCATAAGATGGGCATCAGGAAGAGGTCGATCTTCCTGACGAGCTTCTTCTCCTCTGGGCTGCCGGGGGTGTAGTTCCTCAGAGCGTCGGACAGCTCTTGCGAGATGCCGACTTGCTCATGATGTTCACCAGCTTTGGACATTTCCTTCTCGTCGCTCATTGTGCCAGTCTCTGAAAGGCTTTCAGGCTCTTTTTAAGGACCAAAGGCAGGGGTGGTGTGTACTTGAGTAGTCCAAGAGTCTGGAGAAGAGGCTTAGAGTACAGAGAAAGATGAAGTAGACGAAATAGGGCCAGCAACGACCTTAAATACGAAAACCCACATCCACGGTGATCCCCAGCTAATGCTACGCTATAAACCTGGGGAACCAGCCCCGTGAACCATGGGTAAGCCTTGAAACTCAATGTGGATCGCCCCATGGGGTAAGGTCCGCTGTGACCCGGGCACGAAGACAAGGGACGCACGCATTGTCATCTCCACAAGAGGGGAGAAGGAAGAAAGATTCTAGACTTTTGGTCAATGGCGCGGCTTGTAGGCCGCTCTTAAGCATGGGGTAGGGCGGCCTTCGCGCCCAGTGGAAGATATAGTTCGGCAGTGCGAGGAGCTAGCTAGTCATGGGTAGAATGGGGGTTTCTTGGCGAAGATTGCTTTAGCGGCAATAAACAGACAATCGTCTGGGGTGGATGGGCGGATACCGAGAGATGGAACAAGTTTGGCAGTAATTGGTCTTGTTGATTATTATGTATGTAATTCATGACTCCAGAACCCAAACAGGCAGTGTTCTGTACGATTACTCTGCCATCTGTGACCCAATGATCCCGAGCAGGTCTCCTGGATAATATTCTAGTCCCATCCCAAGCTGATCGCCCATCACCCAACCATAGCTCAGATCCCAATCCTGTTGCTGGGCTGGTCTCGAGTCTTGAGGCACTTCCAACGTCCTGCTGTTGAAACTTTGCGGAATAAGTACCTCGTTCGCCGACTCTCCTGACTTAAGCCTGTCGAGCATGGTACTAAGACCCTGCCCAATGTAATGCGCCACATGTCTTGCGTAGGCTTGCGTTGCATTGAGCATGGAGATAATGGGGCCGACGAGGTTGACTACGTCGTCTACTGAGAGGTGTACGACAACAGCCCGCCACGACGAACAGACTTTGATCAGAAAGATGGATGAGTACGCGATTGTGGTGAGGAGGTACAATGGGACTCCTACCATAGCGCGACGCATATCAGAGTCTTCTAGGATTAAACGCAGTGCTGCGCATGCACTCTCTACGGCTGTGTTGATAAAGTCTTGTCTCTCAAGAGAGATGAGATAGTCATCTGTAGGTTGGAGACCCTGTAGACAAACCGAGAATAGGAGAAGTCGTGCGAAGTGGTAGTGCAACACAACACCTTTCTTTGGATAATCGCCAATCTGATGATCACATCCTGTTGCATCTCGTCAGCTACTGCCACCTTTTTGAGATTGGCTCCCCAGTCATACGAGACAACTTACCTAACTCGCCAAGTCGTACCTCCCAAGTCTGCTTCCACTGCCCCAACTCGCCATTGTAGCGACGTATCGCATCAAACTCATCATTCGCAACGACCCGTGATCTATCCAAACCAAACGTCCTATAAGTTCGGCTAAGGATGATAAATATGCTGACCTGACTATGAAGCCGCACATCAGAACCCTTGGCTCCGGGAAGACCAAGGAATCCCTCATGGTTGATCAAAGTCACATCCTCCGCTATCACAGGCGGTCTCCCGTACGCAATGCTAAAGTGATGATCACAAACATAAAGCAAATACCACAGCCGAGCCTTCTCACAATGCGAGGTCTCCCCGCGTAGAGCCCTGGCACAATGTTGATGGATATTGAGCTCCGTAGCGATACGCACAGCGAGCCCAGAGAGCTTCCAGCTTAGGTCTGAGAGCCAAAAGGCACCAATGCAGAGACCTCGGATGTCATCTAGAGTATGATAGCGCTGGAACATGGCTTGGCTGGCGAGTTCGGCGAATACGACGTAGCAGCGGTCGAAGCTCTGACCATCGTCTTGGGTGTGAAGTGCGGCTACGGCTAAGATGGCTGCGACGAGGAGGGAGGATGACTCCCTGGCTGATGACAGGGTATCATGCACGAGGGCGACACCGCCCCAGAGATAAGCGTTGAGCGTGCCCTGGAATGCAGCAAAAAGATTTTCTGCCTCCGCAAGAGTGATTCGTCCTTGAGAGATGAAGTCCGGCTGGCGATGGCGGTCCAAGGCTGCTCTACCATCGCGACTGGGATCGCTTCTGATATTGCGTAGCTTCGTCGCTCGAAAGAGACTCACCATAGGAGCATCAACAATGACACCGTCATCTTTAGAGGCGCTATGGTTGTCGGGCGAATTCTCTCTCGTCATGGCAGTCAAATGAGGCGTTGGAGCTGAAAGACGAGAGACCGCAGGGGACGTGGTCGTGAGCGCCATTCGCTGCTGAGTTGCTTGCAGGCTGTCGATCTTGGCCTTCATTTCTAACATGGAGGTGCGCATGGATCCCATCTGCTGCTCCATGGCCGTTCTCCAGTCATATTCGCCTTCTAGCAGATCTTGCAGATTCGGGTTCACGATGCATTCGAAGCCATTCTTGGTGCAGCGGATGCACTTGGGGGCTCCGTCGTCTGTAACGCAGCGAATCTTGCGGGTATGACATTGCTGGCCTATTTTGTCTCGGTTCAGCTCACTATCCCTATGACTGTGGAGGCCAGCTTACAGGCTCGTATCTTTCTCGACACTTTGGATCCACGAATTGCAGAGCCGGAAGCGTCCCCCGGCCCATACTCATCCGCCTCGAGACCAGTGCGGGCTCTCTTCATGGTAAGCGTCTTCCCCGTGGAGAAATTACAAGTATCTGGGGCGGTACGATCACCGCGGTGCTGGGGCAGTATCAGTATGTATGTATATCGCGGGCCAGGTGAATTGAGTCGAGGACGGCTGGATGACCGCGCTGTATCTGGGGTAGTTAGCGCTACTCTTAGCATGGACCAATGGGTCGTTTGAGGGGGTGCGGACTTCGTGCCGCTTTCGCCGCCCTTGGAGAGTGTCTCTAACCTGATTGGGACAGAATTGTCTGTTCAGTGGATAGTTCATGTAAGTTGCCTCCAAACGTACTTACGTACTGAAAATGCGGGATATGAATTTGCTAAGAGGGAGGGTAATTACTGAGAATAGACGCCGAGGTGGAGGTGGCTCGACGATTTATAAGGACGACGCCGTTGCTCAGATGTCTAGCTATCATCTATACCACATACCACAGCACCGCACAGACACCAACCATGCCATCTCATTCTTCTATTGGTTTTATTGGCTTTAGCCCAGAAAAGGCTGAAACTACAGAAGCTTTGCAATTAAATTTATACGACACAGTGAGAATTTACGACGCGTCCTCCAAAAGTGCTGAGTTCATTCGAGCCGTGCAAGTACAGCGATCAGACTCGGTCCATCATGTCGCCCAGCACAGCCAGATTGTCTGGATTGAGGAGAAAGACGCAGAAACTTTGACTGAGACGCTCCTAGGATCATCATCTGGTCTTATACACTGTATGTAAACATAAAACACATACAAACCAGTCTCGCTGACCAACTTAAGCATTGCCCAAGGATGCATCCCTAATACTCGAATGCCTCGCTCTGCCAGATTACTACCAAGACCTAGCCTCTCGTTTCTCCGAAGCTGGTAGACCTGACATCAAGATCCTCGACTGTTCTATCGCCACACCAAGCAGTAGGAACAAGAGCTCCATCTGGATCTCAGGTTCAGCCGCCGCCATTGAAAGTGTACCCTTCCTGTCAACGGCTCATGATAACGTCCATATCATTTCCGGTGGTCTTGGAGCATCGAATAAACTGCGTTTGACAAGCTGTTTATTGGAGGCGACGCATGCTGTCACGGCTGCTGAGGCTACTGGTCTTGCGTCGAAAGCAGGGATCGACGCTAATGAGATATACAGCATCATCATCAACGCTGCAGGTAATTCTTCTGCGTATGAGGAGCTTGTGCCTCATATGCTGCAGGGAGATTCACATGCGCAGCCGTCGATTGAGTCGCTGTTACATAAAATCGTAAGTTGCTCCCATGCTACAGAGACGCCGTTACTTGTTCAAACCGGATGTACAGCTCGCTTACACGGATCTAGAACATTGTCACATCCTCATCCAAGAGTCTCAACTTCCCTTTACCACTGTGCTCGGCGAGTGAACAAGTCTGCCTACTCGCTTCCGCTCAAGGATATGGCCTCGAACACGTCTCTAGCCTGGTCAAACTGTTCAAACCGCAGCACCAGAAGACTACGCCTATTGCTGCAACTAGTAGCTATGCAAGAAAACCCTCGACAGACGTCACACCACCAAAGACACCGCCATCCGCGGCAACAATTGGCATGGTGGGCTTAGGGGCAATGGGTCAAGGCATGGCGCAGTCCCTCGTACGCGCCGGCTTCTCCGTGCAAGGCTACGACGTTTGGACTCCCTCAGTCGAGAAGTTTGCAGCTAGTGGTCCTAGTGGGATGTCCATCGCAGCCTCTTCACCAGCTGATGCTGCGAAGGGCACAGCTGCGCTGATCCTCATGGTTCAGAACGCTGTGCAGGCGTGGGATGTGCTGTTCGGCGCTGGCAAGGCTGCTGAGGAGCTGTCTGATGGAGCGACAGTTATACTCAGCTCAACTGTTCCACCGTCTGAGGCACGCCGTATTGGTGGCAAGTTAGAGTCTTTGGGTAGGGGTCTCAGCCTCGTGGATGCACCTGTTAGTGGAGGTGTTGCTCGTGCAGCAAAGGGTGATCTCACGGTACGCATCACCGTATGACTCAATACTAAGCGATCAGTACTAACTGCATACAGATGATCTGCTCAGGAACAGGCTCAGCACTCAGATCTGTTCGCGGCATCATTCTAGCCATGGCCGGCAAAGAGTCCAACATCTACAACGTAAAAGGCGGAGTCGGCGCAGCATCTTCAGCCAAGCTCATCAACCAACTTCTAGCAGGAGTCCACATCGCAACAGCAGCAGAGGCACTTGCATTCGCATCCCGTCTTAGTCTCGACACGCGACAAGTATATGAAATCTTTAACAAGTCTCCCGCTTGGAGCTGGATGTTCCAGAACAGGGCTACGCAGATGCTCGACGCCGATTGGACTCCCCACTCGGCTTTGGCAATTTTCGTCAAGGATCTTGGAATTGTTCTGAATGAAGCCAAGAGGCTGGCTAGTTATACGCCCATGTCTGCGGTGGCTCATACCCTCTATATCGATGGAGCTGCTCGTGGGTGGGCTAGAGAGTCGGATGCGGGCGTGGTGCGACTATGGGAGGCTGCTGGGTCAGACGTGAGCAAGAGTGCATCTGCCAAGGTCTCACCTCCTGCTGCGCACGAAGACTCCGTGAAGCCATTGCCTGCAAAGGCTACATTGGCTGCCATCCCGGCTGAGTACACCACAGATCTGATTGAGTCAACAAAAGCTCGCGTTGACAGCGGTTCTATGCCTGTCCTCGTCGCTCTCGACGACGATCCCACAGGAACTCAGACCTGCAACAACATCGACGTCCTAGCCGTCTGGGATATCGATACTCTCAAAGAGCAATTCGCAACGGACTGTCGCGGTTTCTTCATCCTGACTAACAGCAGAGCTCTCCCACCCACCGAAGCAAAGGATCTCATCGCCGAGATCACGGCAAACGTGAAAAAGGCCGCTGAGGAAAGTGGCAAGGCCTTTGAGATAGTCCTGCGTGGCGACTCAACACTGCGCGGTCACTTGCCCGAGGAGCCTGAGGCAGTCGAGGAGGTCCTCGGTAAATCCGATGGTTGGGTCTTTGCACCTTTCTTCCGTCAAGGAGGCAGGTTTACCATTGATGATGTTCATTATGTGCAAGAAGATGACCTGCTGGTCCCTGCTGCGCAGACTGCATTCGCAAAGGATGCTACGTTTGGGTACAAGAACTCCAACCTTCGGCAGTATATCCTCGAGAAATGCGGATCGAGATTCACAGCGTCATCTTTCACGTCCATCACTTTGGAGGATCTGCGCGTCGGAGGTCCAGCCAAGGTTGAAGAGAAACTTCTGAGCGGAGAGCGGGGCGCTGACCGTGTCATTATTGTTAACGCTGTCGCGGATTCGGATATGAACGTCTTCGTTGCTGGCCTCTTGGCCGCTGAGGAAAAAGGTTACCGTTTCATCTACCGCACTGCAGCTGCCTTTGTATCATCGAGGCTCGGGATCAAAGAAATCCCACCTAAGACTTGGGCTGAAGTCTCGCTCAAGGCTGATGTCGACGCTACAAGGACTGGAGGCCTCATTCTCGCTGGTTCATACGTCCCCAAAACGACAGCGCAGCTCAAGGCGTTGCGTGAGCGCAGGGGCGCTGATCTTGAGGTAATGGAGCTCGATGTAGCTCAGCTAATCCAGTCTACGGAACAGGAGCAGAAGATGGTAGACCACGCTATCTGCGAGACTACCAGGCTCATCAGCGCTGGCAAAGATGTCTTGGTCATGACTTCACGGACGTTGATCAAGACCGACGAAGCCATCTCCTCACTGAGGATCGGTTCCAAGGTAGCTGCTGCACTTGTCCGCCTCCTCGTCAACATTCAGGTACGGCCACGATATATTATTGCTAAGGGAGGAATTACGTCCTCGGACGCAGCCACTAAGGGTCTCAAGATGAGGAGAGCTTTGATCGTAGGCCAGGCTGCCCCAGGCGTGCCTCTATGGAGGTGCGATGAGGAGACAAGTCGTCATCGGTCTGTGCCTTTTGTTGTATTCCCAGGTAATGTTGGTAGCGAGACAACTCTGGCCGAGATTGTTGAACAGTGGGCACTTTGAGAGATAGATACTTGAATAAGAGTCTGTATTGAAGAAGAATAACCCGTAGTTTGGATGAATGAGTGAAGCAATAGTGACAAAGACAGAAGAGAGATTTGCTATTCCTGATGGTTTTTCCAACAGTCGAAAGACTCTCCATTTCAAACATTCTGCACGATTACTCAGAACCTCTGACCAAGGCTTTGGTTTCGACTGCACAGATATGTTTGTCAATTACAACAAGCAGATCGATCTTTCATACCCAAAATCGAAATTCCATTCTGTCAAATATTCTCCCACGACCATTTATTCGATCCCTTGATTCGTTATATCTCAAATAAACAGTATCCAATTCATCCTGAAACACCATCATCCAAATTAACCCTGCCACTTAACACGCTTATCCCTAAACAAAGTGACCATAGCAATAGGCAACAACTCCCTATTCACAATATTCAACCTCCCAAACCTCTCAACAATCTCATGTCCATAAAACGTGGCAACCCAAGTCCAATACGCATCCATGTTATTCCACCATCCCGTAATACCCTGCAGATTCGACTCCCCGCGCAACTGCTCCATCGCAGCTGATATCTTTCCGTCATCGGTCTCAACCTTACTCTCGGTGGGTCTCTTCATGAGAGTACGGAAGATGCGGTGCAGTCTGTTTGTAGCTGTGAAGTGCTCAAAGAAGAAAGCTTCACGGTAGCGGATGAATTCTTCAAAGGGCATAAAGGTGTCTTTCTCGTTTTCGGTTGCTGGTTCCCAGTCTGGTTCGTCTAGGGCGTACCGTTCGTGGCGAGTTTTGCCGCTGAGGAACTTTTGCTTGTAACCTTCGTATGCGTGACGCTCATCTTCCTGGAAGTCGATCATAGGCTGAGATGGGTTCTTGGAGACTTCATCATGAATCTGCATGAGAGAAATGAACGGGGACTGTAGGTCAAGACCGCCAAGTTCCATGGGGAAGTAGAGGTAGCCATCGGGAATATTCTTGATGCCGAATCTCTGACTAATTTCCTGCTTCAGGAACTCAACCACGTTCGTAACCTGGCTATCTGAGAGTTTTGTGAAGACCTGCTCCTCAATCTTCTTGTGAGTTGAAAGCATGTTGTTGACATGTTCACGGCCAAAACAGTTAGCTGCTTTACCAAAGTTGGAGGTAAAGAAGGTCGCAGCATATGTGTTCCAGGCTTGGATGAAGCCAAGAATGCTCTTGCGCTTGTCAAGTAGTTGTTTATGAAGTTCATTGATATGAGAGTCGACCATTTTCTGATCAATCTCAAACCGACCTGTCTTGGGTGACAAGCGAAGGAAGCCCCAACGAATCTCCCCTTCTGGCAGTGAATCATCGATGGGAAGGGTCGTATTGCTATCCTTGGAGATGCGGACTGTTCCTGTCTTGGTGGGGTTGACACTGACACCAGTGACGATGGTGAACTCATCAACAGTGTCCCAGGCCTTCACGGCGACCTTGTGGTCAGGTGACCAGAACCAAAAGTTGTCATGCATTCTCCAAAGGTTGTTCGAGGTAGCCTGGTTGACAGCAAAGTCAAGGCAAAACAGAGTCGTCTCGCCAAAGACATCGCTCAAAACATGGGCTGCTGGAGTACCACGACGTCTCTTGCGCGCAGACGAGTCGTCATCGTCGACGAACTTGAGAGGTGCCTCAAGGAACTTCTTGAAGAACCCAAGCCACGTATCCGAGACACCAAGGAACTTGAGGATCGTAAAGACAGTTTCATGAGGAAGCTTGGGGTTCCAGTCATCAAAGACGGAGTGGAATGCCGTCATCTCGCCATAAAGGTGAGTGTTGATAGTGATCTCTGTAGACAACAGATGAAGCAAGGTCTGCTTGAGTGCCATTGGGCTGCGAGACTTGTCGTCTTCCTCATCGTCGTCGTCCTCTTCCTCCTCATCAGAGTAGTCAACCTCAGCAGCAAAGTTGTTCGTGTTCATGACCCTGCGATGTCTCATCGCACCGCCCTGTCCCACGCCCACCTTTCGGCATGCTTTGCTAGCAAGCTGTCTACGAGGCGCCTGCATAGCCTGAACTACAACTTTACGCTTCTTGGTGTCGGCGGCGAAACGTTCGTACTCAGCTTCCTCTTCACCATCGGCAGTGCCTGTGATTTCGCCCACATGGTCCATAAGTTGTGCCATGAAATATCTCTGTTCATTGACCTTGACACGTTCACGCTGTAGGCACGGTGAGTCTGAAAGTGGACCGAGGTAGTAGCCAAGTCGTCGCCGGTCATCTCGAGGGATCTCTTGCCTCTCCGATTTCCAGGCTGCAGAATCACGGAACCTTTTGAAAGCTGTCTTGAAGAAAACACTCCATTTAACGCCAATATACTGGAGGAAGATGGCTTGGAGTAAGTCTTCATGCATATGGATGTTGAAGACTCCGCTGATCTTCTTCTCCATCGAGACGGGGACAGGAGTCTCGGAGTTCCACGTCCATGAATCGAGAGCATTGATGCGCATGTTGAGGACGTCTGCAATCTCTTTCAAGATCATATCATTACTCTCAAAGTCCTTGAGCACTTCTCGTTTCTCATTGGAGAGGAGATCTGAGGAGTGAAGACCGGGAATGATCCATTTGAGGGAGCCAACAGTGAACTGATTGGGTGTTGAGATGGATGCTTCATGATCAGAGACGCATCGCCGAAGGACCTTAAGACTATTAGCCATGGCCTTCTTGTCCTTGTTATTGGAGCCGAAAAGATGTTCGAGGTAACTGTTGAGGGCCTTGGTATCGATGTCGGCGGCTTGGAAGACGGTGTCCTCCCAGTCAATCCTGGATTGAAGTTTGGCCTGGTCACCGACATCCTCGAACGCCTCGCTCATCTCGACATCTGCCTCTGGATCCTTCTCCTTGTCGCCAGACAGCCATTCGGTCACGAGCTCACCATAGAGCCAGGCATACTGATACTGAAGGGCCTGCATATTGAGCTGGCGAGTGAGTGATTCCTCCCATGCAGCCAACATCTTCTGCGACACGGAAGGGTCAGTCTTGGCCTGGCCAAGGAACCGGTCGAGGTTCTTGAGGTCAATCTCAAGGCGCTTGTGACTGCTGAAACCCAAGATGACTTTGTTCTCCTTGATGAGCTTGATAGAGAAGCACTTCTTGACACCATCGCTCAAGATGACAAGACGCTTGACGGCATCCTTCTCTGCTTCGACGGAAGAAAGAATCGCCGCCTTGGCTTCTTCAAAGCGAGAGCGTCTCTTGGACAGCTCCTGGAGTTTGGTGTTGGTGATCTCTTGAAGAGTCTCGGAGAAGACACTACCGGAGGAAGCCATGGTGTAAGTGGGTTGAGGCTTAGGGGTAGTAGTCTTCTGTATGTGTGTTGAAGGTCTTTTTGTTTGCTTGATTCTGGCCATTAGTGACGAAGGACCAGATTTGGAGGATAACGTGATGATGGAATGGATGTAAAAGAAAGGAGGGGAAGGGTCGAAAGAGGAGGGCAGTGTGTGGTATATATACCAGGTAAGAGGAGGATTTGGTGTCCTCAGGCCACAAGTTACAGGGAGCTGTGCCGTCTCGGCCGTGTAAGCCAATAGCTTTGGTGAATGATCTGATGTCAATAAGAGCTTGTACGATACAGAACAGAACCAAAAAGTCAGATGCGTCTTACTGGGTCAAACAATAATCCAGTAATTGGTTGTCGCATGTATATCGCCTGACAACAGCATGAGTTGTAAGTTGTTGATGAGATGAAGTGAGGTCAAAGATGAAGTGAAGCCAAGGAGAAGCTAAGATTTGCTGACTGTCCCCGTCGACAGTAATGATTCGTTAGATTTCAGAGCATAGTGGGTCACCCTTAGGCTACAGCCTCTCGTGTTTCATCATTTTCAACTCCATAGCTTAAACCCTCGTATAAGTCACTAACTAATGGAAAGGAGTATTAGCAGAGATCTCGCTATAAGCTGTATTAACCAATACTCACGCGGACATCTTCGAGATGGCGACGAAGAAGGGATGTTGTCTTCTTCTCTACTATCCCAACCGACCTGGAGCAAGGACCAGAACAAGACCGTGAAGCATCATATTGTGCAGAGGATTTGCAACCGCCACTCTGAGTCAATTTATCGCTCTATTATATTGTCCTTCGCCATTCCGTACATCCCAAAAGCCTCGCAATCTATATACAAGACACCACTATCATTCATTCGATCATCTCTAGCTTGTCCATAAGTTCCTTAAATGCCATCCTACGGCTCTCCTCATCATCCCTTCTAACTTCGTACACCCTAGCATGGACTTCTTGTTTCTTCTCTTCCTCGATCCAGATAGTAACTCCCAGGTCTTTCAAAGCCTCAGGGTCAGGATTCCATGTAGACGCCGAAGTCTGCTCAAAGTTCCCCAACATTGATGGCAAAACGTCGTCCCAGAATTCCAAAGCACGTTGATAATATTCCCTAGTCTCGCGCAAGAGATACATGTGGTAATTTTCTCCTTCGCAATCTGTGGCGTCGGCATCTCTGAGCATGAATCTTCTGAAATCGAAAATCACGCTATCGATAAAGGCTGCTTTGTCACCATCATCCGTCGCGGTATAGACTCGATCGTTTACTGGCTCATCTGAGAAATCTGGCCTGGCGGAACATATGTGAACCATATCTAGATTGGCGAAGACTGCTTGCCTCAAAACAGCAGTATGTTAATGCATTGTCAATATTCCCCCAAAGTCTTCCACAAATGATCGTAGCTCGTCAGTGTCTGATGAATAGCTTTCCAAAAGACACTGTATACCATGGGTAAAAGGCGTATAACCTTCAGGCGAACACTGACAAGTACAGCTATCTGCGTATTCAATGGCCAAAGGGTCGCAGATAAGGTATTTCTTCAGGTTCTTCCTGTTGTTGATGATGATTTCGGCTAGAATAAAGCTAGATCGTTCTAATCTGCTGTTTTCACAAATCAAAGTCCAGAAGTTTGGGCAATGAGTATAAAGCCACATCGCATATTGCGGCGACGTACAGTGCAAGACCTGCGGTATGTCTGGACCAAACGCATCAAAGGCCTGCTGGCTTAATGATTGGTGTGTCCAGGCGTCATCGATATCGCTGAAGCCCATATGCCAAAATATGGATGCATCTCCAGGACATGTGATATCTAACCATACAGGTCTGGATATGGACTTTTTAGCCCCCTTGCAACCGATTTCTGCTAGCGCTTCATTTGGTAAGGCTGTCAGTTCGGCAGTGGCTTGGCTTTGGGAAAGGTATCCAAGCCCATTAGATCGAACGTAGAATTGGGTTGCTGACGAACGCAAGTTTTCTGTCCGCCGTAATGTTCTTGGTGCTAACCCTTCGAACTCTTGCTGAATCATTTGTAGATTTCTTGCAAGCAAAAGTTTGCAATGTGTTGAGGCACCAATGAACAAGTTGAAGGATACAACCATGCCAAAAATGTTGCGCTTCGAAAAATCATAGTATGGCCTGATAGGGCATTTCGCTTCCAACAGGATCTTGAGTGCCTCAGTGCAAGGGCAAACAGACCCGCCGGTAGTTCCATGACTATCACAGATGTTTTTGCTTATCTGAATCGACCTGCCCAGAGGACTAATCATGCCCGATGCTATTCGACATGGCTGAAGAAGCTGTTCTGGCGTTGCTCGTTTTACCAACAGTCGCAAAATTTCCGGTTTCTCTATAGCCACAAAACAAGGAGACTCGCCATAAAAGCTGATTTCTCCTATGGAGTCTGGACTCCTATTGATTAGATCTTCAACCTCCTTCACATCGTTGCGTAGAATCGCAAGGGTTAATGGCCCATACAATGCTATTTGCGTTTATCGTTAGCAAACATCATGGTACAAGTTATAGTCATATCGTACCTTCGGCGATTCTGCGACTCACATCATCGTACTTAGCGATGTCGATACGGCCAAAACTGCCGAACCTTAGTTCTGGCCGCCTAGGAGCTGGTATCTCCACATCGTCGACACACAGCTGGGCAAGAATCGAGGATGGAAGCACAAACTCGTCAGCGGCTATGTGCAGGGCGAGGCCATAGCTTCTGTCAGTATCACAATTTGAGTAGTGCAAGGCCAACATACCGACCGTCTGACCCCACGGCCGACACTGGGGTACCTGCTGTGATAAGGAAATCGAACAAGGACTTTAAACCCGGATGTGCACGCTGCTTCTGGGTTAAGATTCGGAAGTCACCATAGTGCATCTGTTCTTGTTAGCTATTACACGATTGCACACCACGGATCGATAACTAACAGTCAAGGTCAAGTGATGAAGTAAGGAATAGCCTCGCGGGTTGACATCCGTTGGCCTAGCCTTCCCGGAGCGGAAGATCACTTGAAGTTTCCGGGTAATCGACTCGAATAAGAGTCCGGGATAACTTTCCATTGCCCAGCGGGCTCCCAGGCGACTCTCAACTAGCAGATTGACGACTCTAAAAGCCGGTGAAGTCATTTCATCGACCATAGCAAAGTAATTGATAGAAGGACTAATGCTGAATCCGCCTGCCCCAATTGTCGTACGTACTGTTAACTCGATGGCTCTTCCTATCAGCCTAGTGAGTCCAGTGAACCTCACAGTCCTTTCTCGCGATGAATCACTCGCAGTGGTGTAAAAATCGCAGTCTCTAAAGTGAGGACAATGGGAAACAACTTCATCTTTGAAAGACAACGATCCCATCAGAAATGTTTTGCGTGTGCGAAGCCGCCTTGCCTTGCAAGAGCAGGCCGAAGCAGAGGATGCAAGTTTACATAATGCACTTGGCTTGGAAGCAAGTCTGTAAACAGCTTGTGCAGGATTTTGATGATCTATACTGAGTCTGGACAGGAGGTCGACAGTTTGAGCGTTGCGTTGAAGCGCTGCAGACTCTGCTTGTTGGAATGACACACGAATCTCATCCATCTGTGTCTTGAAATGCGCTTGAATCATCAAGTTTATCTCAGGAGCTAACTCATCAAGAGTGATTTGTATCGAAGGGAGTTGTGACTGAATGGTAGAAACGGGATGACTGAGGTGAGATACTGCAGCAGAAAGTGCCGAGACCTCAAGCACTGTGTTCTTCGCGGCTGTAGCATTGAGAATCATTTCTTTCGAAGTTATAGCCTGCATCTCTCTGGGAACTATTAATTAAAATGTTAGAGACTTCAGGTCTAACTTACAGTTGCAAGCCTTGGATGGCCAGATTGAGTGGTGTGCAAATACCATCCAAAGCATTTTCCAACTGCGATAGCTGAGCTTGTCGCAGTGGGTAGGAGAGTCTGCGATAGCTGCCCTTGACTCTCTCTTTGACCGCGGGGTCAGGCGTGGTGGTAGCTGAGATCTTCTGCCCAAAAGCCTTCAGTTCGATGATACGAAGCCAAGGTCGTGGATTTGGTGGGGATCTGTCTGCCATCGACTCCCACCAGACCTTGATCTATCGCGAACAGGTCCAATGACCCATGGAGGTCCTGATGGTCCTTGGGCTGATACCTGTCGCGTTGGCGAAGCTCGTCACTGCTACTCATGGCCAGGCTCATTCCCTGCAAAGTGTCGCGTCGGTGCAATGGGATGGCTCTTGTCTTGCCGCCAAAAGTATGTCATTTAATTTCTGTCTTCAATCGAAATCATCTCAATTAACAATACCGCAGCTATGCCGAAGCTATCGACATCCTTTACTCTAAGAATACCATCATCGTGGCCAATGAAGCATTGATAACACATCTGCCTCAACTCCTAGTACCGCATCGCCTCACGTCCATAACTTCACTTGAGATCAGTTGGAACTTGAAGTCCCGACACGAGAGCGGAATTTGGAATGTCATTGATGAGGCCGATTTGAAGAACCTATGTGGAATAATATCCACCCAGTTCCCGCAGTTACATCGTCTCTATCTATCCCTCGAGGAGTCGCGGCAGCTTGGGGCTTGCTATGCTCCTGATGTTTGGCCGGCTATCAGCCCTCACCTTGACAATCTTGCACGAACGTTGCCATGTCTACAAGAACACGCCATTGCACTGCCAGACACTCCCTTCGACTCAATCCTTGACGGCGCAGCGATGAGGCATGTTGGAGACCATACGATAATGTTCCATACGTATTTTCAGGTCTGGCGATCAGCTGATGGGGAAATGGATGTTATTCATCCCCCATATGTCGACAGCTATCCTGGGGCACCGTATCACATAGACTCCTCAACCTCGAAGGGCAAAGGTTACTGGATCCTCAATGGAAGCAATGGGCCCGAAAAAGAGAGACTTGTTATCGGCCCTCCGCCGATGGAAGAAATCTTGAGCCTTGGTTCTTATGGTTTGATTGACTTTGAGTTTGCTTACCCGTTGGAGGATATGTGACAGCCCGGGTTGCATAACTTGCCTGGGTGACTGGACCAGATGTTCAGCATTCTTACAGGGAGACGCCCCATGGCGTTGTCTATGAGTAGAAAGTCAACTGGGCCCAAGACTGTACTGCTGATGGAGATACCCAGGATATTAGGTGTCCTTTGGGTCAAGCTGGTGATGTTACCGCTTACTCGCTCATGAGGGACGCCGTTGAGAAATGTAAGCTTCCATACTAGCCCCAACAAGTGCCATACTAACAGTGAGCTAGGCAACAACGGCGGCAGTGGGGGGTCGATCCAAGCAGGGTGTTTGGTTTATACTTTTAATGGCTATGATGAGTAGATAGCCAGAGCTAAGAGGAGTTTATGCTCTAGCCAGGGATTGAGGGGGCCAATACATTCTGGAAGCAGAGGGCTGGGAACGATATAACCTGTATGTGTCATTTTGTAGTGAGATTTGGGAACGTATGAGGCAGCAAGATAAACCAGGCATCAGCAAATGCGACAATCCTCCGGCCTGAGACCATGTATAAAGGACGCGAAATCACTCTGAATTCCATATACCGTTAAACCTTCCTACAGTCGCCCTTTTCTTCTACATGATGACCGTTACCGAAGTTGGCTGCATGGGCGTCAAGCCCAACATGAACATTATGGATGATACCACTCCAGAGGGCAAGATTCTGAATAGCGCATGGAATACTGTCATCAGCAAGCCTGGCGGCCCTCAAAGATTTACTGGGGCTTAGAATCAGTTGATCCATCGAAAGTCTGGTGCTTTTTCGACTTCGATTCCGTCGAGCAACACCGTCGATTTGCTGAGGAGTGAGTTCTACGCATGAATCTAGAGTAAAGAGACTGACTGCTATAGATACGGCGCAGATGCAGTCAAAGACATTCCCAAGATCTGCACGTATGGAGAATTCTCAAAGCATATCAAAATGGTTCCATCCTCAGATGTTCTTGAGTCACCTCTCACAGAGGTTATACTGGCATACTTCCCCCAAGACATCTCAGATGAAAAGAAAGAGACTATATCGTCCAAGATTAAAGAGATTCTCATACAAGCTTTTCCTGATGATGCTAAAGTAGCTCATGCCTGGGGCGTAGAGAATGACTTTCCAGCAAGAAGTGAAGATGGAGTACTGAGATCAGTTCTTATGGGTTTTGTTGGATTTTCTCATTCTGGAACTTGGGGAGATTATCGTCAGACAGGTGGCTGGAAAGAGGCACTGTCGAGTATTCGAGGGCTGGAGGGGTGTACTAGCATTTATAGCTTTTCTATAAGCTGCCAGCACCTAGAGAGGGTTTGAGGAATACAGACTTTTGAGAGATGTAATTTGAACATAGTCAAATACATTGATTAGAATATCGAGTAGTTTTTGTAAATCCTCGATTTTTCCCGATGACGTACTTATTATCCTTTCCAGAAATAATGCATCTTCCGCAAAGCCATTTTTCCTTGATACTTGATCGTTAATCAACCCAAAAGTCTCAACTCCATCAGTTCCGGCCGAGGTTCTGTTTCAAACTACCTCCACTTCTATCCGTCTTATCTCCATCAACAACAGCGGATCCAAAATCCACAACCCCGAAACGGCATAACTTAGCGAAATCACCTCCCGAATATTTCATCAACACCAGCCCAATCTTCATCTTTACCACGGTATGACCAAGAACCTTACCACTCCAACCGGTGTTCTCGACCAAGAACACAATGCTCCCCACGAACCTCATCCCTCGGTCAAGTAGACTTCGACCGGGGACGCCCGGCATGTTTCTCAAGACTCTCATCAGAGCTGGGCTTTATCTATACTTTCTACGCTAGCTTCTAGTAAGTCATATTCCGTCTACCAGATGCCAATCTCAGCTAACATATTTCTTAGCATCGAATCAGTCTTGTATACTGGACCTTTACTGACTACTGCTTGGTTCATTCCTCTCGCAGCGGGTGGTTTCATCCTTATCTCATCGACGGCTTTGTTCTTCATATCCTCAATGGACGACGACTCCTGATCATTTTCTGCCTTAGTATCCTCAGTTCATTGATTCTATTTTCAATCATCCCCGACCGCGGAATATCAAACTCGTTCCTCTACTGGACATTGGTCTTCCCTGCCATGATTCTCGCAATAGTTGGAATAGACATCACCTGCAACATCACCAACTTCATCATCACAACATCCCTACCTAATCATCTTCAGGCAGTGGGAGGTGCGTTAATCACCACTCGACTCTACCTAGGCGTGGCATTTTGGCTGGGTGTTGTTGAGATGGCAATATCGGCACAAAAGGAGGTCAAGAGTACCGAAAGCCTTGATGCAACACAATGCCAGGTTGGATTCTGGACTGGTACTGGGCTGGCTTTAATTTTTATCACGGCGAAATTACAGTCGGCTAAGACTGATTTTACGACTGATGAGAAGGCCTAGAGGTGATGGGAGAGGGATGTTAGACATAACATCGAGTAATGCGCCTGGAGTTTGGCGTCTGGATATTTATGACTCAATCTGGAGCTACAAAATTTGGTCCGTAAATGTCTGGCGGATTAGAATATACTAGACTAATAGCTATAGAGGTCATCGATTTTAGATTGCATTACCCCGGCGAGGTAGCGAAGTCAAGGACTTATATATCTTGTGAACGATCACAGACCCCGGAGGTGCATCCTTCAATACTCGCATGTTCTTCTAATCTCTCAAACTTGGACATGATTCCGATATCTCTATCGTAACAACACCATGAAAGCATGAAAAATGTGTCCTCCAGCTCTGACTTCACTAATATGAATACATCTAAGCGCTTGCCGATAGCCTATTCCGTGCCTCAGTTTTACATGATTAAATTAACTCTATCCTCAGTCGAACTCTAGACCAGTCTTCAGCGGTCTCGCATGGTGTCCGTCCGTAGATAAGTCGGTCCTAACAGGGTTACATCTAAAGTTCTTTATCCTTAAGTTTAATTACAACTGTGAAACCCACGACAGGGTCATGCCCAGCCGCACGCGCATCCAGGCCGCCCAACGCCCCAAAATCACCAGCCCTTCAGCAAAGCCCTGATCCTTGAATTTAATAGTAAAGGAAATGTCACCGCTTCTCAAACAGTCGATACGGCTCGTCGCCCCCTCGAATTTTAACGTTGGGGTTTGCGGGGGAATTACCTTTCGTCCCCAGTGTCGATGGGGGCGGGGTGATCTACCGCTAAGAATGGGGAAATACAGCTCCACGGGAACTCTGAGCCGCGGATAATTTACTGTCCACGAATGAGAGGCGTCCGCTGGGAACAAGCTTATTCAGAGGGCCAGTGTAAACGACACTTTGTTAGCGAATACAACACTTGCAATCTGGGGTTTGTTAACTTTTTTGACATGAGACGAGGACCATTCAACTACGGAGTAGAGTAGCTACCTATGCAGTTTAGACCCGCTTGAGATTGGATGCTGGGGGTCATGTATTCGGGAGTACCTCCGAAATGATCATCCACTCTCTGTATATAAAACCTCTAAACATCCCTATGTTTCCTTTCTTCTGATCCTCAAGCCAACTCATCTTCTTCACCGTCAATTCTTTTTCACAATGAAGGTCTCGAGCTTCTTCTCAGCCCTCTCCCTCTTCGCAGGTGTTCTCGCCGAGGCCATCGAGCTCCCAGCCGGTGTTCCTCGCAGCATTGAAGAGTTCCGCGCCAAGCATCCCTATGAACTTCCCGTCAAGAGAAGTCATCGCAAGGTCTATACTATCAGACATAGTAAGAACGATCACGATGATGTATCTTCAGAGTTCTACAAGGGCTTGAAGAAGGCGAACAAGGGAGGTACGCTGTATCTCCCCAAGGGTCAGACTTTTGTCATTGGAAAGCCCCTTGATCTTACCTTTTTGAAAGATATTCATGTTCATCTTGAGGGTGAGATTAAGTTTACTAATGATACGGAGTACTGGCAGAAGAATGCTTATAGGCATCCTTTCCAGGTATGTTAAAAACTTCGTGATAAATGAGTTGAGACTGATGGTTGTAGAACTCGATCATGTTCTGGAAGTGGGGTGGCAAGAACATCAAGCTGTATGGAAAGGGTGTTCTGAACGGTAACGGTCAGCGATGGTGGAACGGTATGTCTCTTCTCTCAACGTATATCAAATTCATACTAACAACATGCAGAGTTTGCCGGAAAGGAGATTCTTGACACTACCAACGCCTATCTCCGTCCTATTCTGTTCTATGCTCAGAACGCCACCAACTTGGACATCCAGGGTGTTCACTTCAAGGACTCCCCTTGCTGGACCAATTTTGTCGTCACCTGTAAGCAAATCTAACCAAGTCCTGATGATCATGCACTAATACCTTGCAGCCAAGGACATCTCCTTCAAGGACGTCATCTGCACTGCTCGCTCCACCAACGCCACTGCTCTTCCCAAGAACACTGACTTCTTTGACTCTTTGAACGTCGAGAACCTCAATGTCGAGCGTGCCTGGGTTGACATTGGTGATGATTGCTTCTCCCCCAAGAGCAACGCCACTAACGTCCACGTCGACACCATGTACTGCAACGGTAAGTTCACTTCACTCCTCGTATCACATAGCCTTTACTAATAACATCAGGCACGCACGGTCAGTCCATTGGCTCTCTTGGTCAGTACAAGGGTGAGATGTCCTTCGTCAAGGATGTCGTCATCGAGAACGTCTGGATGCTCAACGGCCAGCACGGCGCCCGTCTCAAGACCTGGGCCGGTCCCGACATCGGCTATGGCTTCATCGACAACGTGACCTTCCGCAACTTCTGGGGCGGCAACAACGAGTACACCGCCTTCATCGACTCATGCTACTTCAACATCAACGCTACTACTTGCGCCCAGTACCCCTCTCGCATGAACATCACCAACATTCTCTTCGACAACTTTACCGGCTACAGCTCCGGCAAGTACGGTAACGCTGTTGCCAGGTTGACTTGCTCGACTAGCAAGGATGCTGTCTGTGAGAACATCAAGTTCAAGGACTTCAATATCAAGACTCCTTGTGGTGGAGACCCTGTGTTCTTGTGTGATGGTGTTAAGGATATTGGTGTGGATTGTGTTAGTGCTACGAGTGCGGCGGGTAAGGCTGCTTTGGCGAATAAGTGTGTTGCGCCTCAGGCTTCTGCGAGCCCTTTCAAGGTTAGAAAGTTCAACGGTTAAGCGTTGAGTTGAGTTAGGGGTAATTAGTGTTGTACGATGAATGACATGAATGGCTTTCGGCCATTCCATTGACCTTGACTTTGAAACTATGATTACCAACTGAGATTTCTTCAGTAACCAAGCCTTAGAGAGAGCCATAGGCATTCTTTGAGAGTAGTAAAGAGTCAAAACTAGTAAAGGTTGAAGGGGTTGGATTCAGACCCGATCGAGGTTGTCGTTGCGAATAGATACGTTGAACGAATTGATTGTAAGAACAGCCTTTCGATATCGCAGACATGGGGATGCAGTTCATTGCTGAATTTTGATTATTTGATCACGTGAAAAAAAAAACAGAGATTGTTTTGCGTGGTACCCAGGTGGTGGGAAATATCGCTCACTGGAACAATGTGAGTCTTTAGGTTTCCTACGGCGAAAACCTAAGGTGCTTGAACAACATTGAAAGACTGTTAAGAAGCTTAACTTACAGTCGCTCAGTGAAAAATTGCAAATTCTAATACCAGGAAACCTTTCACTGCATTGACTAGTCTTCAACTCAGTAATCTCTACTAACATCATTGTTCACGGCGCGACAGGATGAGCAGGTGATCCAGGGTAGATCAGTAGTCTCGCGTCTGATCACAATGAGGATGCTGATTGGGTTGCGATAAGAACTGCCGGGGAGTGGGGCCTCTCAACGCTCCGCTCCCCGCGTACCGAGTGTGCTTGCCCAGTGCGAAAGACTCGTTAGACTCGGTTGCTGGGCTGTCACTTTCCAATTAACGCGTGAGGACGCGTGCACCCTGTAAATTACCTGACGCGACTACCAGCTCAATCTAAGAAAGACATGGCCCTCCCAATCTGAAGCTCTCCATCCACCATCCTCAACTCATTCAATCACCTGCTCATTCTTTTTCGTCCAGACTTTTCTTGTTTTGTCAATTGTTACTGATTGTTTGCCTAACGACACATACTCGTCATCGAATACTGTCCACAGTCTCTTTGACCTGATTCACGCCTGTCGGGTGCCCTGCCTAGCACATTTAATCGCTGCGCACTGCTGAGGCCATTCACCATCATGACGAGCCAGCGATCAACTGCGGCCCGAACGCCCGCTAAAGCGACCAAACCTGCTGCCACTACTTCTTCAGCCAAGCAGCGTTCAATCGTTTCCTTCTTCCAAAAAGCGCCGCCCTCTTCCCCCGCCGCTCCCGCATCATCTCCTCTCGCAAAAGCCTCTCCCACGCCCAAGCAATCCTCGTGCTTGAAAGAAACAACGAAGGCAAATTCTCTGCCAAAGACAACTCCGCTCTCCAAGTCCAAGCCCAAGCCAACTGTCGCCATCAAGAAAACAACCCCCGTGCCGGATTCTGACGCTATTGAGCCCCCGAGCTCGCAGGAGAATCTCGATTCGACCATGAAGGTAATGAATGCCCCAAGAATGCGCAGCGATACAAGCTGACACGGACCGACAGAAGACCTCCAAGAAGATGGATCACGACGCCCTCCCCAGCAGTCCGACTCGAAAGGTGAGAAATTCGCAATGCAAGATACTAGCCAGATCAGCCACTGATGCTCCCGAAGGTCAAAAAGGTTGTTAGTTACGCCGAATCCTCAGAGGAAGACGAGCCCTTCCAGTTTGGTGGGCCCGCGAGCTCGCGTCGAAGAACGAGAGTACGACAGGTTGTTAGGGATGAGGACGATTACGAAGAACAAGAGGAGGAAGAGGAGGAGCAAAACGATAGTGGTATGTCTCCCGGTGTCTGATTCACTGTTCAATTCTAACAATCGCAGATACTATGGATGACTTTATCGCATCAGACTCAGACGAAGATACCTCTCGTTCCAAGAAGCGAAAGCGACCCGCAAAGCCCGCTGCTCCCCGAAAACGATCCAACAAGTCATCGCCCATCCCAGAACCCGAAATAGATATCAAGGATAGCATTCTTGAAGAGGATGAGCTGATGGATGATGTGGGAGGCGCTACGGCCTCACAATGGAGCTATGATGCTGCCTCTACCGATAAGCAACCAGTCGTCAAGCCCGCTGAAAGAGTGGCCATAAGGGACCCCAAGTATAAGGAGAAGGCATACACCAAAGACCCCGATCAAAGGTATCCTTGGCTTGCCAATATTATGGATAAAGACAAGCGAAAGCCCGACCATCCCGAGTACGACAAGCGAACGATTTACATTCCCCCTGCTGCTTGGCACAAGTTCTCTCCATTCGAGACCCAATACTGGAAGATCAAGCAGAACCTTTGGGACACAATTGTCTTCTTCAAGAAGGGCAAGTTTTATGAACTATACGAGAACGATGCCACCGTGGGACATCAGGAGTTCGACTTCAAGATGACAGACCGGGTCAACATGCGCATGGTCGGAGTGCCCGAAAGCTCACTTGACCATTGGGTGAACCAGTTTATTGCCAAGCAATACAAGGTTGCTCGCGTCGATCAGATGGAGACAAACTTGGGTAAAGAGATGCGTGAGCGACAGGATAAGAGCAAGAAGGCTGACAAGGTTATCACCCGTGAGCTTGCTTGCATCCTTACAGCCGGAACACTTGTCGATGGTAGCATGTTGCAAGATGACATGGCCTCCTACTGTGTCGCTATCAAGGAATCTGTGGTTGACGCCCTCCCTGCTTTTGGTATCGCCTTTGCCGACACGGCTACTGGACGCTTCTACCTTTCTACCTTTGTGGATGATGTGGATTTGACCAAGTTTGAGACCCTCATCGCTCAAACTGGCCCACGAGAACTACTTCTTGAGAAGTCTCGGCTGTCTACCAAGGCCCTGCGTATCCTCAAGAACAATACTAGCCCAACCACTATCTGGACACATCTCAAGCCAGGTGATGAGTTCTGGGAGGCGGATAAGACCCGTCGCGAACTCGACTGTGGAGGCTACTTCAAGAGAGAAGATGCTGATGAGGCATGGCCTGAGATTCTCCAGTCACTGCGGGATGATGACTTGGCTATGTCAGCAACTGGAGCATTGATCTCATACTTGCGCTTCCTCAAGCTTGAGAGACCTTTGCTGTCACAGGGCAATTTCGAGCTCTACAACCCTATTCAAAAGAATGGAACACTGATCCTGGATGGTCAGACGCTCATCAACCTCGAAATCTTCTCCAACTCGGTCAATGGCGGTTCCGAGGGTACGTTGTTCAGCCTACTTAACAAGTGTGTCACGCCCTTTGGAAAACGTCTCTTCCGATCATGGGTCGCGCACCCGCTTTGCAACATTGATCGCATCAATGAACGTCTCGATGCTGTCGAGATGCTCAATGCCGACCAGACAGTCCGTGAACAATTCGCCTCACAACTCGTCAAGATGCCAGACTTGGAGCGACTCATCTCCCGAATTCATGCTGGGGCTTGCAAACCCGAGGACTTTGTCAGGGTCCTGGAAGGCTTTGAGCAGATAGAGTACACCATGAGCCTTCTCGGATCTTACAAGGGTGGTAACGGCCTCGTCGACCGCCTGATCTCGTCAATGCCTAATCTTGATGAGCCCTTGAGTTATTGGAGATCAGCATTTGATCGTAGCAAGGCGCGCGACGATAAGTTGCTCATTCCCGAGCGTGGTATTGAAGAAGATTTCGACGAGAGTTCCGATCGTATCGAGGAGATTAAGCAGCAACTCGAGGATCTCTTGGCCGAGAAGAAGAAGGAGTTCAAATGTAAGCTCCTGAAGTTTACAGACGTCGGCAAGGAGATCTACCAGCTGGAGGCCCCCAAGAGCGTCAAGGTTCCTTCAACCTTCCGCCAGATGTCGGCGACAAAGGATGTCAAGCGTTGGTACTTCCCTGAACTATCCCAACTTGTGCGAGAGCTTCAAGAAGCGGAAGAGACACACTCACAGCTCGTACGAGAAGTTGCGTCACGATTCTTCCAGAAGTTCGATGTTGACTATGAAACATGGCTGCAAGCCATCAAAATTATCTCTCAGCTGGATTGTCTTGTCAGCCTAGCCAAGGCATCCGCTTCACTTGGCCAGCCAAGCTGCCGTCCCGAGTTCGTGGATGAGGAGCGCAGCACTGTTGACTTCCAGGAGCTGCGACATCCTTGTATGATGAACACAGTTGACGACTTCATTCCCAACGATATCAAGCTTGGCGGTGACCAGGCCAAGATCAACTTATTGACTGGAGCCAACGCTGCCGGTAAATCCACCGTCCTTCGCATGGTAAGTTCTCCCCTCTTTCTTTACCTTACTCTGATGCTAATAACTACAGTCCTGTGTCGCTGTCATCATGGCTCAGATCGGATGTTACGTCCCCGCCACTTTCGCACGCCTCACTCCCGTCGATCGCATCATGTCTCGTCTTGGTGCCAACGACAACATCTTTGCCGCTCAATCGACCTTCTTCGTTGAGCTTTCCGAGACCAAGAAGATCCTTTCCGAAGCCACACCTCGATCGCTGGTTATTCTAGATGAGCTCGGCCGCGGAACTAGCTCTTACGATGGTGTCGCTGTCGCACAAGCTGTTCTTCACCACGTCGCTACTCATATCGGCTGTGTCGGCTACTTCGCTACTCACTACCACTCTCTTGCAACAGAGTTTGAGAACCATCCCGAGATCCGAGCAAGAAGGATGCAGATCCACGTTGATGACGAGGAGCGTCGTGTTACCTTCTTGTACAAACTGGAAGATGGTGTGGCCGAGGGTAGTTTCGGTATGCACTGCGCCGCCATGTGTGGCATCTCATCACGCGTCATCGACCGCGCAGAAGTCGCTGCCAAGGAATGGGAGCACACCAGCCGTCTCAAAGACAGTCTTGAGAAGGCAAAGACAGGGTGTTACATCCCCCTTGGTATTCTCAGTGACATTGGTGCACTGCTCGGCGATAAGGGTGAGATGGGCGACGCAGGAGTGGATGTTCTTCTTAATGCTATCGAGGCATTATAACATGACAAAACTAAGGCTTGGAACAAAGGAGGAACCGAACGGACAGGTTTCTAGAGGAATTGGCGATATCTTGCAGGGCGTGTATGGCGTCGACTTTCACATGTATTCGGACTGACGACCTCTGATAGAGTTGTCACAAAGGGATAAATAGGCGTTGCAATGGAGTTTTATTCGAGACAGACATGCGAGATCAATGTGCTTTGGGGTGTTACAGACAGTATAATGAGAGGCAATTGCGATAGCGATGAAGAGATCTAGATACATAGCAAAAGATACAAGATTCCGATTGACCATTGTCCATATAACCAAGCGAACAAACTCAATACAACAAGACTCCAGTTACCAAACAACAAAGTTTAATACTCAATCCATCATTCAACATCAAAACACTCATCATATCTCAACAGAACGAAGCCAGTCCAACTCCAATGGTATACTGCCAAACAAATCACCTATCTGGATCACTGCTATCATAGTCAGGCTCTGGAGCCGGAGTCGAAGCCTTTGAACTAGCCGCTTTCTTAGGAGCCGGTTTCGTAGCAGGCTCCGGAGCTGGAGTCGCAGTCTTTGAGCCCGCCGTCTTTTTAGGACCAGTCTTCGCGACAGGTTTCTTAGCAGGCTTTGGTGCAGGCTCTGGAGCCGGAGTCGCAGTCTTTGAACGAGTCACCCTCTTAGGTGCAGGCTTTGGTGCAGCTTTCGGTGCAGCTTTCGGTGCAGCCTTAGGAGCAGGTGCCGCCGCCGCAACTGAAGTAGCCCTCGAAACAGCCGCCGAAGGAGCAGTAGAAGCGGTACCGGTTGTCCGCATACGAATTCGACTCGAGGCACGCGAAGGTTGCGTGCTAGGCTTTCTTCCACGTCTGGGAATTGCCCCTGTGATAATGTCAGCTTCAATCACCATAAGAAAACGGAGAGCGGTAGGAAAGATGACGTGATGGGGGGGGACTTACCAATCTTGGGCTTCTTCGCAGCAGGTTCTTCCTCGGTCTCCTCCTCAATCGAAGCAATCGGCCTCTCGGGTCTCTTCAACGCCGGAGTAGCATCAATAGTGAGATTACGAAGGTTCTCCGGAACAGTCCCACGCATCGACACATCAGTGTCAGTCTCACTCTGATTAATGTACAAGGAATCAGGGACTTCTACTCCGGTGTACAACTTGCGTCGCTTTCGTCCCTCCGTGGTGTCATCCCACGGCAGACCGGGCGCTTCCCACGATCCAGGGAAAGGAGGGTCCCCCTCGTAGGGAGGCCAGGGAATGTCCCACCATTCGTCGTTGTCTGAGTTGTTGGGGTCGGAGCGCCAGACTGATGCGAACTGGTCGGCTGATTTGGTGGGATAGATCGTGCGTGTGTATGTTGGGTAGCGACGGCGGAATGATTTCTTCATATCGCCGAGCGTCTTGGGCATGTCGGAGTATTTGATCCAGCCGCTGCGGTTGGGAAGACCTTCAATTGAACCTGGGGCGTTGCGGATACGACAGCATTGTTTCTTATTAGTATGGGCCTGTGGTATGCGTTAGTATGCATGTCAAAATAGCAGGGAATAATACAAACCTCGACTTGTTCATCGCGACCGATTTCCGAGTTGTTGAGACTCTTGCTTTGCTTTTTAGGCACCTTCCGGAGGCACTTGGAGCAGTACATATCGTCGTCGGGATCAAAGTTGGGATCTTCAGGACCGAGCTTCTTCACCCAGTCTGGAGACTTGGCTCGGCGACGGAAGAGCTTTCCTCCTTGCTCATTGGGTTCCTCGTCGTAGTCATTAGTCTCATACCCATCGTCTTCATACTGGCTATCCTTCTCTCCAGTACGGCGAGTCTTCTTGACCTTCTTGCCCCGGGCTCGTCCTCCGGCGACACTACCCTGAGCCTCGCTGCCTTGCGCTTCAGTGGATGAAGCCGCTGCTTCAGGCGGTTCTTCCTGAACCTTGGTATGTCGTCGCCGACCACGTGAAACTGTTGAAGGGGCTTCGCTGTGGCTCTCAGCCGCCGATTCGACCTCCTGTGTTACAGCCTTGCGTTTCCCAAGCGCTTTCGCTGAAGGTTTACTGGAGGCAGGCTTTGGGGCAGGCTTGGGGGCAGGCTTCTTGGGAGCAGGCTTCTTGGTCACCACCACAGCGCCAGTTGACTCGTTGGACTCATCCACAACCTCATCTCCTGAAAAGACCTCAGTCACCCGCGGAGTCGGGCTTGGAGATCTGCTCTTCGAGGCATTTTGAGCAGACTGACTTTGAGCACGTGAACGACCAGAAGGTTGTCGTTTGCTAGAGCTGCCACGGTTCGTATTGTCGTAGTCACTGTCACTGTCACTGTCATCATTGCTCTCATCCTCGCCATCAACATCGACATCTACATCGGCATCAACATCACCCATGTCTCCGTCATCGTCCTCGCCATCTGAGTCTCTCCCTGTATGCCATTCCTCAATATGACGATCATACTCCTCGATAGTCATACCCCCAATGACCATACCGCACTCCCCGAAGTATTCACACTTCCTAACGGGAGGACGCTGTGGGACCTGTTGCCCTTCAAGATAAGTCTCTGGTTCGATCACCCGAACGGTTTCTACTTCCCCCCTCAACGGGCTTCCGGCGTTATCGGAATAGACCATCTCCGGACGTTCCAAGACTGGCTGCAGATGTTCCCAGAGCTCATAGACATGGCAGTCCAAGTGCTTCGCACAGTCTGTTGCCCCGCGATAGCTTCTTATTTCATTGCCTTCCTCATCTGTGCCTTCGACTACGAAGAACGGAAGTTCGCAGAATGGACACTCCGGAGCCTCATCACGCCTATGGCCTCTCGTGATGTGCTCATATAAGCCCCAAGAACCCAGCCCGCTGACGTTATATTTGCAGCCTCGGATGCCACAAACCACTGGAGGATCAACGACAATCACTGGCCCAGTCATGTCATACCAGGCAAGGGGGTTTGTGAGAGTTCGCGGAGGTTCAGAACGTTTATCTCTATCCATTGCTTCCCGTGACCTTCTGGCTTGTTCAAGCTGCCTCAGAACATGGGCAGGATGAGAAATCATTTCTCTTGTTCGTGTCTCTACCGTTGGTAGCTTGGGCGCTCTGCCACCGCCTGGGAGGTTTGGTGGCACTGGACGAGCTGAACGCATAAGCTGTTCTAACCGACGTGCCCCTTCAGGGTCTGGTACTGTACTAGGTACCATGTGAGCCATAGGAGCTGGGTTGCGAGGGGGAGCTGAACTAAATGCAGCGAAAGGACTGTCAACTCGTCCCAGAGAGAACGGTTGAGCATGGGGTTGAACTGCCGGCGGGGGATAGCCCGCAGGTCGCTGAGGGGGCTTCGATGGGCGAGGTACTGCAGGCGTCATCTTAGGGATAGGCTCATCCACAATGCCCAAGACATCCTTCAGGTCCTTAGTATGCTTCTCCCGCATATGCTTCTTCCTCTGAGCCTTATCCCACCATTCAAACATTGGCTCGTCGCACCAAGGACACATTCGCGACTTATGAGCTTCCAGTGTATGTTTCTTCCTGGCCTCATGATCGTCAGCCCGGCAGGTGAAGTCGCAGTCATCAAATATGCACTGCATGGTGCGCTTGAGAATCAGGTTACGAGTGTCCCAAAGGGTGCGCTGGAGCTTGACTTGCTCGGTGGGTGTGAGGACGGCTTTGGAGATCATCGGGATATTGCCAGAATCGTCGGTGCGAAGCATATTCTCTGCAGGCGCTCCGGTCAAAGGGATGGCAATTTCAGCTGGCGCAGACTCAGCTCTGAGGCTACCAAAGATACTGGGTTGAGTGGCCCATGTGCGTTGTCGGGCCTGTCGTGGCGCGTTCTCGTCCAGGTCCCATGGTGAACTGTTGGGAGGACCAGGACGGGAGGCAGCGGCGTGTCCAGTCCCGCTACCACCTTCACTGCCATCATCGTCGTCACTCCCCGCGCCATCGTCCCCTCTGTTTGATTCATCACTACTGTGATCACTGGGGATTGTTATCGCATCCTTTTGACCCGAGGCGTCTCCAGCCTCCGAACCGTCTCTAGAGGGCGAGTCATCTCCTGAATAACCATAAATATCCGTACCTGCCTCTGAACTGGAAACCCGGCGACGGTCTGCGGAATGAGGTTTGTTGGCCCAGTCAGGTCGACTGGTTGCCAAGACACCGACATCATACTCCTGCTCCTCCTGCTCCTCCTGCTCCTCCTCCTCTTCAGCTTCAAATTCGCCATGAAGCGTTGGGGCCTGGGGCAATGCGAGCTTCGGGGCCGGAATTTCGACATGAGGTAGTGTAGGGCTAACGAACGCCTCATTTCTGAGAGATGAGGGTGCTTTGTCAGGCTCCTTCTCGCCTTTAGAGCTCGGGGGGTCGAGACTTGCAGGAGCCGAGGGGCAATTGGCGGTAGGGTCGGCTATTTGATCGTTGATGTCCTTGATTTCAAGGGTGTCACCACCTAGCCGAGGGCGGGAGACATAGAAATCCGGGTCAAGCTCACGAATGCCCCAGATGTTGTACTCCGATATGCATTCTTCCCAGTCAACATCTGACTTGTTGACAAACTCAACTGTTATGTCTGGGGATGTAATTGACTCCCTCACATGATACCACTCATCGTCAGATGAGTCAGGGCGGATGAGGTACGATGGTGTGTCTCGATTGTCACGGCTGTTGGGGTTGGCACAGAGAGTCTCTTTGAGTAACATGAGGTCCTGGCCCATGCCTCTCATGTACTTGGTCTTGGATACCAGCTGGTCTATAGCAGCAAAGAGCTGTTGGGCTGTGGATGTCAGAGGTGGCAACTCGACCGAGATGTCTTGTCCATCGTGCCAAGCAGGAAACAAACGACAGTGCCCGGAGCGAAAATGAGGGTGAATGGTCAAAAACCAGGTCGACAGAGTTTCGATCCTCTCGGCAACTGCAAGTGAAACGTGATCCCTTCGCCAACTAGTATTACGAGGTTTCAGGAAAACCTCCAAGCCCTTGATACCCTGCCCATAGTTATTTGTTGGGCCACCTTCAAGGACATACACCGACTTAAGCTTTCTGCTCGACTCAATCTCAAAAGCCTCTTCAGAAATCTCACAGATCGAGTGATAGACCTTATCATACTCATCACCAGAAATACTGCCATCTCCTAACAAGTGAGGATTGGGGCTTGGGTAATAGTTGGGAAGGATAAGAGGCAGCGCATTGGGGTCGAGCCACCTGCACTCAATCATCCAGCAAGCGCCGGGGTTGTTCAGCGGGTGAAGAAGCTCCCAAGTCGATTGCGGCAGACCCATGGCACCGTAAATGATGGGTACGGTCAATGAGGCGTCTGAATTGTTCCTGTCGTAGAGACGGAACAAGGCATGGTTGTACTCGGAGCATCCCCCATCTTTGTTGCCCATGGGTCGGCCATAGAGGATATCAGTGGCGGCCCTGAAGTGAGCATTGTACTGTTGAGATGCATAGTTGCTAGCAACGAAGCGTGGGGTGTTGATCTTGGGAAACGGGATATAAGCATAACTGATGACTTCCTCCTCGGGTCCGTTGGGAAAAGTCCCAAGAGAGCGCCCGATCCTGACGGTGTCTGTCTCCAATTGCGGCTTGGAAGGTTCCCAATCCTTGACTGTGCTGTCTGATTCCTTCCGAACATGGCTAATAAAGAGAGTACAGCAATCCTTATGCGCCTTGTCTTTCGAGCCGTGGGCAAAGTGACCCTCTAGGAAGAGCATTGCTTTGCTACCACCCGATAAGGGTAACCTGTCACGGATGATTTCCCGCTTGCCGGTCTTCTTATAGATAACATGGAGGTCGAAGATGTACTGCTTCTCCCTAATATCGTCAGGGTGGTTATGTAACAGTTGTCGTAGGACGAGTGCAAATGATCGCCACTTGCAAGGGCGAAATGGCAAGCGCCCATAGTGGCTATGAAGATAAGTCCATCCTTCTTCAAGGGTTGCGGGAGTCTCAGTTGAGGGGACGTAGTCACAAGCGATGTGATCGCCGCGTTGACGTGAGCTAGGTCCTTCACCTCCACGAAGACTCAGAATCGGATCGCTTGTCTTTGGGACCGGGACGGGCCAATTGAAGGCTTCCTTGGCTTGAAGTTGTTAGTCTTGCACTGGAGGCTTTGAAGGGATTCGTAATGACTTACCTTTCAGGCTATCCTTTCCCCAGTTGCGACGATCGTGGGCTGTAAGAAAATGCATTGGTGGTTTGATGTTGTACATCGGAAAATCCTCCTGCATGCCCACAGCCATAGAGAGCTCTTTGAGAATATCCTCCATCGGCGCAATTGGCAAACCAAAGTACATCATTGTGAGCTTTGTTGCCAAAGAGTCCTCGAAGCCCTTGAAGCGATCATTGAGAAGAGCTTCGTAGCGCTTTGTATTGGCAGCTTGCAATTCCTGCACGTCTGCGCGATCAGATGGCATCAACATGCGACTCTCGTGGTATGTGAAGTTTTCTCGAACGATGTCTTTGATGGGAATATTCGACTTCAGTCTCCCAGTGAAGAACTTGTGCTTCTCAACCCAATGTGAATCGCTTGGACTGACTAGAAGATCGAGGCGTGCCTCAGTAATGTCAGAAGATACGTATTCGAGGGAGGACTCATCCTGGCCAGCAGATGAGAGAATGCCGGTCATTTCCTCCATTTTCGCGAACAACCATACACTATCACAGAGTGAGGTACTCGTCAACGGCGGACTGCGAGGGTTACGCTCTATGTGTATGATGAAAGACCAAGTAAAGACACAGAGATAAAGGGTATCAACAAATGAGTGTATATGAGAGTATTCTGGGGATTCAGTTGGTGTGGAAAGAACAAGGAAAAGGGCATAAAGAGAAAGAGGCCATAACGGTAAAAAATTCTGGAGGGTCGCAGAGGGTGTTAAATCGCACACCTGGTGCAAGAAACCCCTTTGAGGTGAACCTCGCCCTGTAGTCGCAACGGCCTGAGTGCAATACCATTGTTCTCAGACTAGCATCTCGCACGTACCAGAAGTGGTTTGCCGTGGTGTTGGTAACAAAGAGACATGTCTTCTCTTTGACAAGTTGATGGGTGGTCTGTCACGAAGATCGCTTTTCCTCGGCGTTACCGTTCATCCTTTGAGTTTAGCTGATCTTGTTTTCGAGGATTGGCTCAAGGTCAGTATTTTGTATTGCATTACGACCGCTATATCAAGAACAACTTCGGGGTCATAAACGTTTTCTTGGTCTGTCGCAATCCGTGTGAATTCATCGACAGAGCAAGAAACTGTTGGAAACAAAAATTGTTGGTGACCTGGCGGCCAATCGCCCAGCCACACAAAACGTCAAACCCGAAAAGGTCGACAATAACACCTATTGACACAAAATTAGCAACGGGCAGGCCAAAGCTCCAAGCACCTCTCGATCTGGATGCAATCAAGCCTCCCTCAATCAGAAAACTGTGTGCCTGTTCTTTGTCTCCAGCCGGACTTGGTAGGTCCGAAAAGAGGGGAAGCTCAATCAATGTAAACAAAGAAGCTGGAAACACACGGTTGTGTGGAAATAGCAATGCAATCTGTTACTTGAGCTTCTTTGTTTAATCGCAAATAACGAATAATCACGAGAGGGCGATGGGTGGTTGTGAATGAAGTCGTTCATTATGGTATTGTAAGATGCTTCCCTTTGTCCAATCTCGGTCTGGGTACCGGATGTTGCAACACCAACTTGATGGACCGAAGCGTCCAGAATTACCCAGCATGCTGCTTCACAAGCTCCTCGAGCTTATCTTGGAAGTCGGCGAAGTAGTTGATGGCCTGAATGATCTTACCTTCACTCGTACCAAAGCCGCTTCTGGTGAAAGCCATCCTCCAGGAGCTTTCATCCCTAACCAGGGCATTGTAGTCTTTCGTTTCCCAACTCTTCTCTGCCGGGCCTTGCGCAAAGTATTCGCCCAGTTTGCCATTCCAGGTTGACAAGTCAGCAGAAGCGAGGCCATTGAGCAAATTCGGTGAAATCGTGACATGTTGGATTCCGGCAAGCTGCATCACTTCATCTACAGATGTGAGTGATGCCGCCAACACTTGGGTGCGAAATGAATGGTTAATGTAGTAGGCTTGTGCTTCGCGACAAAAGTCAAAGGCTTTGTTCTCGTCAACGTATCTGTGATTGTTAGAATGGCAAGAGCCCGCAGCAAGTCAAACTCACCCAGCTTCGAAATGAACCTTGAGCTCATTGACATATGGCGCAATGTAGGTACACTGGGCCTCGGCAGCCAACGCCGCTTGCTCCATGCAATACATGGTGGTCGCAAGAGTCGCGATTCCTTTCATCTCAAGTGTTCGACATGCCTGGAGACCCTCCCAAGTGGCGGGGATCTTGATGCACACCCTCTTCTCGTGGAAGTCTGGCGCTAGGTGTTTAAAGATATTCACGATACCTGTACAGTTAGTGAGCGTCAGCAACACAGATGCGAAACGGAAGACTCACGGTAGGCGTCACTGATGGTGCCGCTGGTTGAGTAGGACAGCTTTGGGTTGGTCTGAATATGCACGTAGCCTGTAACATTAGGCACGATCAATAGTTGAAGTTTCACCATCTTGCCGGGTCAGTAACGATCCATTGCGTGGGTTTCCTGCTGCCATACCAAGATCTGTACAACAAACTCCTCAAACGTCGCGGACCCCTGCGCTTCCTTTAGTGGCCCACGGGCACTCTGAATGGCTTCTTTGATCAGCGCATCGTGATGCAAAAGGGGCTCGCCAGCAAGCGGTCTTGAGATCTCCGAGAATGCGATTGCCTGAAAAAGGTCAGCGCTGTTGGAAGACACGGGTTTGGAGAGCTTGGTTACCTGGTTAGATGTGCAATCCACAAAGGGACCCAACTCATGAGCGACTATTGTTGAGTTAGTAATTGAGGCCTGCGACATGATTGTGGCTCGTACCATTCGCATCGAGAGTATCGCAGTCAACTCGACTGGTCTGGCGAAGAGCGTCCAATAATGTGGTCATGTCAGCGATGTATCAATGCCAATGAGCTGCTTTCTTTGAAGAATTTCGCAGATAATAAGGAGTCGATTGTGATTTAAATAATATACTCTTGTCAGTTTCGACAATATTTTGCTTTATCATCAACCTCATCGATGGAGTCGTTCTGCTCAAGTAAAGTCACCAAGCCGAGCTGACCCCCACCAAAGCTAGAGCATGGAGGAAACTTTGGCGGCCATTCGTTCGGCTTGGCTACCCGAAACGCTTGTTTCTCTCCTCTCATTCGGCTGCAATTACCACGACGAGAATGACGAGGCAGGAGGGGGATCCCTTCTCCAGGCAGCACTATTTCCATATCCCAATTCACTTGAATTAATGGGGTAGAAAACTTTCTACGCCAATGTAGAGACGATGCTGTGATCATGTGGTGGAAACGCGTGGGTCTCCCATTGTGAACTTGTTGTGGAGGGAGGCGATTGAGTTGCTGCCGGCACTTGTCGGATATTCCACTCAGAAACGGTCCCAAGAACCGTGAGGCTTGAGATTGACCTTCATAAGATCAAACTTTGATGAGATAATGAGCTTCCTGATGGCTTTGATTGGGCTTAGCGGCGTTCAATAAGAATTCATGGATTTCGAATGACAGCAAGCAACAGGTCGCGGGGGTTCTTCTCCAACCGTTCTCGCACGTGATAAATCACGTTTCTTTCCCCAGGATTCCCCAATCGGGTTATCCACCAGTGCATCAAGAATCTGCTGTAGCATCACCAGTCGAACCACTCCCATTCAGCTCCCCAGCTTCCCCATCACCGTTCAACCCGGCGTGTCCAGCACCGCCATGAACCCAATCGCAACCTCCACGCCATAATGCGACCACCACGATGTCTCCTCCCCGCCGCGGAGAAGATCCTCCTCAATGCAGCCGCAGCTGCACCCGCTAGCCGACGGTGCATGTCCTCCGTCGCAGCCTTCCAGCCGCCTAGAATAATCGCTCCCGCTCCGTGGAAGGGCTCTTCGTTTTTCCTCTCGAATAGATTGTTTGATAGATCGACATGTCTCGATTTTGTAATACTACGGCGTGCCAATGGCATAAGATCCACGTCGGCTTCGGCGGCTACGATATCTTCCACGAATACTGCGCAGACGGAGCCGGAACAGGAATTAGCACCGCATCGAAGACGACAGGCTCAACGGAGGGAGAAAGCTGCTGCTGAAGCTGCGGCCGCTGCAGCTCGAGGCGAAAAACCACTTCCTCCAGATGCTTCATCACTCCTCGCTTCACACGCCGCTTCGCAAACGAGTTCTTTCCGCCGCTACCTCTCCGCATGTCTCTCCCTCTCGAAACCCCGATTAACAATGCTTGTCGTCCTTACCGCTATGGCTACTTACGCTCTATACCCCGTTCCCGAAATGCTGTCGCCGAGTACTACCGAGACACCGAGTTTGAGTCCTTTAACATTATTATTCCTCACGATCGGCACGACGCTATGTTCTTCTAGCGCCAATGCTCTAAACATGCTTTATGAGCCTTCAACAGATGCCAAGATGACTCGAACTCGAAACCGGCCTCTCGTTCGAAAGCTCATTTCTCAAAGGGCTGCGGTTCTGTTCGCAGTCTTGGCTGGAGCTTTGGGTACAGGCGCCCTGTATTTTGGTGTCAACCCCACTGTCTCCGGACTTGGGCTCGCCAATATTGTTATCTACGCTGGAATGTACACACCTCTCAAGGCTGTGACGGCTTTCAATACCTGGATCGGCGCGGTAGTAGGCGGTATTCCTCCTCTGATGGGCTGGGCTGCGGCTGCTGGCGAGACTGCTACAAAGGACGGTTCATGGCGTGAGCTTTTGTTCTCCCCTGACGGTTCATCCATCGGCGGCTGGGTTATGGCTGGCTTCTTATTCGCATGGCAATTCCCCCACTTCATGGCGCTCAGCTGGCCCATTCGCGAAGAGTATAAAAAGGCCGGTCTTCGGATGCTAGCATGGACAAATCCCGCACGAAACGGCCGAGTTGCTCTGCGTTACAGCTTTATCTTCATTCCCCTATGCGTATCTCTCTGCGCCGCAGGAGTAACAGAGTGGTCATTCGCCATAACAAGCTTGCCAATAAACGCCTGGCTCATCAAAGAAGCCGTGCGCTTCTGGCGGTTTGAGGGTCACCAGGGCAGTGCGAGAAGCCTTTTCTGGGCGAGTGTATGGCATCTCCCTGGAATAATGATCCTGGCTTTGTTACACAAGAAGGGCATGTGGAGTAGAGTCTGGAGGAGTGTTTTCGGCGAAGAGGAGGGAGAGTGGGAGGAAGAGGAACTGGACGAGATGATGAGCATGGCTGCGGAGAGTACCAATGGCCAGTTGCAGCACGACAAGCCTGTGCGGTGACGTGTAGGATAGCGAATGAATATGTAACAACAATTGTATCTGTTATGAGAAATAGATTTGTCGCATTGGTTTTGTCAACTGTAAGAAACTCACTCATATCGCCATTGTAGATGCTGTTAATAGCAAACCACGAAAGACGAAACAATTCTTCATAGCGAATGCGTAAATAGATTGCAAAAGACAATGCGCTGCTAGATCCTCATGCACCTCGTGTCGTGGTATCTCTATCTCTAGTTATACAAAGGAAATGTGCCATGATCATTCCCACTCCTCCTGACCACCATTTTAACAAACACAGACAAAGAAAGAATACTAATAAAAACATTAAGCAAGTAACGCCCATAGAGCAAAATATCCTGCGTTATCGTCGTTATAACTGCCTTGAAAGCGCCAAACACCGCGTGAACCCTTGCTGCTCGCCATGCAGTATGCTGGATTATAAGGATTGACAAAAAGAATGGACGGCGAGGTTGGGTAGAGCCTCCGATGAGGCTTTGTTGAAAATTCGTGAAACAAACGTGTAAAAGAGAGAAGGGAGCAAGGTTAAACACCTCTTCCTGGACGGTTAATAAGATTCCCAATGCCCATATCCGAACTCTGCGGTCGCTGCGTCATGTACTGCGGGCTGTTCCTCTGGCTGTGGCCATGGTGGCCGTAGGGATGGCCTGCACTCGCTTGGGAGCTCACGCTGGAGGAGTAACCGTGACCGCCGTATCCTGGCGCATAGGCTCCGAGGCTGTACTGGACGGCAGCGGCCATGTGGTGAGGCTGGAGTTGCTGGAAGGACGTGTTGGCCGAGGCCACGACGGACGAGGCGGTGGTCTCGGGGCTGCTATAGGATGCGTCTAGTTCGTCAACCGGTGTCAGGCCCATGCCGGAGATGCCGCTGTCGTCGTCATACCCTGAGAGAGCGCCGGACTCGAGACGGTCGCGGCGGGCTGCGGCGCGGGCTGCGCTTTGCAGATTCTTGAGGCCATTCGACATGCACTGCAGAGTATGTTAGTAGATGTTCTCACCATAGTATTAAAGGCGATAACGTACCTTGGCTTCGACTACGTTCCACTTCTCGCCCGTTCGAGCTGCGAGACCACTCCAGATCTCCTTTCTCATAGCCATGTACTCCTTAGCCAGACGCTGAAGCTTGAGGTTATCCCAATCATCAGCACCCTTGCGTTCCAGCAATCGCTCATGACGCTTGCGGCAGGCATTGGGAGTCTTGGAGGGAAAGTAATTCGATTGGATCTGTTGCCAGTTCAGACCTTGCATCCTCGCAGTGAGGAGTTGCTGGTCATCTGCAGCTCCCCAGGCACCAGAACTGGGTCTTGTCTGAACAGGGGCAGGGACAGAAACAGGCGGTGCGGATGTTGTAGCGTAGGGTTCGTATGTAGGTTGTTGAGGTTGTGACTGAAGAGGCATAGAAGAAGAAGCAGTTGTTCCCATGCCGTAGTAGTTGGGCATGGTCATGCGCTGCTGGTTGTACATGGGAGAGGGGGCGAGAGAGACTGGGATACCCGCATTGTAGCGGTTCCGAGATGAGCTCGTAGCTCGAGAGTGTTTCGGCATCATGGAGAAAGAGTAGTGGGGGTGTAGAAACGAGAAGTGAGGGGGATTCACAAGGTGAATCCTGTAACAAGATTACGGATTAAGCGTAGAAAGAGGAATAGGCCCGGGTCAACCGGCCTGGTAATGCTTGATCGGTCTTGAAGATGACGACCCAAAAAGAAAACGGATCCTCGTCCAAGCGAGAAGTCCAAGTGTAATAGAGAGAGGGTCAAGGAAAAGCCAAAGCACGACGGGTCAAGAAGCGACAGATGAGAGAGCGCCAAGATAGAACCACAACGAGAGAAGAAAGGAAAAATTGAACCTAGGAAAGATGTAAAAGTGATGTTTTGTCTGAAGAATGGAGAACAGGTCCTTAGAAGGCCGGATATGAAGCAGCTTTAAGGTCTCGAGGAGAGGACAAAGACCAATCTCAAGGTGGGCGGCTCTGGGACTGAAACAAGATCCAGAGACAATGAAACAGCACATTCGTGTCTGAAAGAAGCAGTTTCTCATGAATGGGTTGCTGATATTGGCTCAGCAAAGCGGCTGTTTGGAAGAGCCATGGGCGGTTAAGTGAGTGGGCGGTTACAGTCGAGATGGAGATATCTTGGTGGAGAGAGAGATTCATCCGTACTATCAAGTTTGAGCAAGCGCCCTATGTCCCAGGGCACAAGCAAGAAAATTGTTTAAGCTAGAAAGCTAAAAGCAGGAACACAGATCTCGAGAACCACCCGATTTGCATATGTGGATGATCCATGAGGGCGCCTGGGGAAATTACTACGGGGTTTCTGCATGGTGTGAGCGCAACACAAGCGCGGGAAGAAAGACAAGGATGCACATCATAGTTGCACCGGCAGATGAAACAAAGACACAAGCTGAGCGAAAAGCAGAGCAGAGAGACAGACGATACAAAGGGCTTGGTGTTGAGAAGACTCCAGAAATAAGGTAGTGTGGATATGAAGGGGGCCGTGTAATTGGCCACGGGTGTTGGAGGCGCGCGTTTAAAGGTATTAGGCGACGCCTGTTAGTGGTTTAGTGTGTCTATTTTGGGAGGTCTGGGGATGTCTGATTGGGGAGATGTACTGCCGCTTGGAGATTGGGAGACGAAGTACAAGAATGGAAGAAGAGCGCTTGGAAGGGTCTTGAAAAGAGGTCGCTGGGCGTGGAGAGAGGCAGATGGCATGTTTCAGGTTGTTCTACAACAGATGACATTGTTGTTTTTCTGCGTGTTGAAGCATGATAAGATAAGATGTTTTTCTGGTCCCTTGACTTCATCCGTGTTAGTCGTTGCCCACGATCATTAGCACCGTACATTCCACTAAGACAAGCGACGCTACAGTAGCTCCAGACTACACCTAACACGGTTCAAAGCATTCATCTGATGGCAAAGTGAATTCCATGATCTGACGGTTTTCCTTTCTTTACCTGTCTCACCTTGATTGAAACTATTCGATACTGCCGGGTTGCTGGGGAAATAAAATTGGTGGCTGATATTTATAAGGGTCAGAATGCTGAAAGTTGTCTGACTCAGTTGGTAACGTACCGTAGGCAGCCTCCAGCCAGGGAGGCCTACCAACCTATTGAGGGAGACTTCCATCTATCAACTTGACTCTTCTCCAAAAAAGCTCGTCAGCACAATCGCGAGCGCGCAATGACTTTCGCAACGCGCCGGAGTCTTCGCCGCTCGCAGACCATTGACCATGATGAGCTCGCCGATACAAAAATTGGGCTTGCCTCGATGCTTCCCTCCACTCAGCCAAAGCGTCGGGGACGACCGCCAAAGTCGTCAATATCCGTATCAAGCGGAGGCTCCAAGCCTCGTGGACGGCCTCGTGGACGGCCTCGCAGTACTGCTTATCAGATTATGTCTGACGAACACATCGCATTAAGATTGGGCTGGCAAATGCAGAAACCCACAATGGGAAAGCGAGTAGGCGATGCCGCCCGATCGGTATATCTTCTTTCGCGCCAGTGGCCATGGGACTTGGTCGCAGGGTTCACTCCGAAGAAATATGGCATCGAGATTCTAGAGAGTATGAGGAAGCTCTTTAGAATTACCCATCGAGTCTTCCCAGCGGATGAGCATCGGGACGACTTTCGGTTTGTCAAAAATTATCTGCGCGAACGCGCAATGAAGCGTGATCGACGGCGCCCGCATTTGAAGAACAACGATATTCGGGACGCGTGCTTTTATTTCGCTGCTGGTGATAATGCCAGACGCGATGCTGCACACACAACAGCGAAACGATTGAAACGTTCAATCAGCACCGTCGTGTCAGAAGACGAGAATGGATATCTTGACTACATAGACTATGCCCATTTTTTTGACGACGACGACGACGACGACGACGATGATGATGATGAATATGTCGACATTGCTACACCTGCAAAGCGATCAAGAACACCCTCGTCACCTTCGCTCAGCCCGAAGCGAGCACGAACGGCGGAGCCTACCGAGCCACGCCAACAGACCATCACAGACATCACCACTTCCTTACAATCATTACACACCCAAAAGCAAAAAGAGCTCGAAGAGGTAACCAATTCACTGGACGAGATCGCAGCTTCACTCCAAGCAAAGGAAGCGACTCAAATAGATGACATCAACGCAAAAGTCGACAGACTATGCTCCGACATGAAAGCCTACGAAACAGAACGGGAAAAGATCCTCAAAGCCCGAAACTTTGTGGAACAGCACCATGAAGAAATGATGATGAAAGAAGACGATCTTGCAAAGTCACTACAGAAGTTCACGTCACAGCTCGAAGAATGCGATGAATTAATTGCGCAGGCAAACGCCGATGTTTTAGAAGAGCTGGGTCAAATTGAACAGAGGGATGTTGACCTGGAGGATGAGGAGAAGAGGCTGGAAGGACACGTGAAGGAGGTTCTGGAGGAGGTTAGACATTGCAGTGTTGTTGAGACGTTGGTGAGGTTGGGGCCGGGCGGGATGGCGAAGTTATTGGGGAGACTGGAGGGGAATGGTGTTGAGTTGGTTGAGATGGCGAAGAGTATCATGAATGAGGCTGAAGAATAGCATAACTTGGTTTATGCTGATCATTCTGTGGTGTGCATCTTGTGCTAAGGTTGGTGATTATGAGTCTTCGCTTATCGCGGCGTCTCCAAAAATGCGGCACTCTCCAGTTTTGGTCTGCACAGTATCATAGACACTGTATCGAACATTCAGCCAGCTCAAGTCGCCCGCAAGATGCTCCACAACGTCATCTACTTTTCTCTTCTCTCCTCCTATTCTCACCATACTTTTGGGTGCTTCGCTCAGGCCTCTTTTCTTATCATAATTTCTTTTCTTTTTGCCAGACCGCTAGTGTCACTGATCAACTGATCAACTGATCTTCCTCCAATGGCTACAAGCCAGTCTCACACTGTAAGTCTAGAACTCCTAGAACTCCAAGAAAAATCAGAAGGAGAAAAACTCACACCCCTCCTCACAACCTCAAAAACCAAAGTACAAGCCACAGAGTCCGCCATGGCAGCTACACAAGGCCCCAACAGAAAGCTCCAAGACCTATGCGAAACCCTGAAAATCTTCCAGGCAAGAGAGGGAGAAATCATCGAAAGCCTAGCATTTCTCAAACAAACCCTTGAAGGACGAAACGTTCACCCAGAGTCGGATGAATACAGACGAACTCTGCTTCATAGCAACTCAAGGCTGCAGCACTGCCAGACTACGATACGCAGTGTGCAGAAAGAAATTGAAGAGGAATTTCAAAAGGCGACGCATAGGGAGATTGAGATTAGGGGACAGCTTGAGAAGGAGTATGCTGAGTTTGAGCAGCTGCAGGATAAGGAGAGGGGAGTTTGTCGAAATGTGCAGCATTACAGCTTTATAGCCTCGCTGTTGAGGCTGGGTCCTCTGGGACTGGATAGCTTGCTGTATAAGTTGCGGTACAGTGGTGTTGATATGGTCGGTGAAGTCAACAAGGTAAGTCATCTTGATTCGTCAAGGGATGAACGGTTTAACTAACTGAGAGAGATTCTAGAACTCTTCAAATGCCGTGCTGGATCACGTCATGACCTAAATGTATCATAGTCAGATGATCTGACAATCATGAAAAGCGTGTATGGGCGCACTGGAGCGCATATTGTGTTAATGTACTGGGACTTTCCCTTCTATACGGTTATGGTTAGGGGTTTGAGTGTGTTTTGGTGTTGTTGAATGAAGCGAGCGTTGCAAGACCTCATGGCTCAAAAGCCATCCGATACCACACGTGTTTTGGAAAATACCATTCTTAATTTCTCTTTCTTCTTACACTACTGAGCGTTTGCCTGTTAAAATGTGAAGTAAAATATTGTTGGTATTGTCATGGGCGGCATAAGGTGCACGCGTTATGAGGTTGATGATGTTTCATGGCACTTATGAAAGGGATGACGTAGCGAAGTTCGCGAAACTTAAGAGGTTGAAACGTGTTTCAAACAGCTCGGAGAATTGCGGGTCAACTGCTACCATTTCTTGGCGGTATTGTGGCTTAAAGCATTGAGGAAAATGCTTACAAAGTCACAAAGTATCATAGAGCTTTGTGATTAGGTGCCTGGGTATGGTTACAGGTTCCATACGAGCAATATACCACTTCTTATGACTTCATCTCAAAAGAGCCCACCGTTGGCTGCGTTGTCAAAGAGCTAGTTAGGTCTGGTTCGCCAGCGGGCCTAGGGTAGGCATCAACACCAATGACTCCGCCAAGACAACAAAACACCATCTCCAAAAAGTAGACCAATTAATCGCATCGCATCCCAGTCTTGTTCAACTGCGATGATAAGGCTGACCAAACTCTTCAACACCCCTCATCTGCCTAAACTCCACTTGCAGGCAGCTTGTGATGCTCTGAAGTGGGGTTCCCGTAGCAAAAACACCCCCCTTCTGCTGCGATCTGCAAGGATCCAATGCAAGTTGCCGGAATGGCTTTGATGGTTCTGTAAAAAGAGGCAAACCGTGGGCTACTGACCCTGGGGATCTAGGGACAATTTGTGGTAAGGCACAGTGGCTGTTGATGCAGGTCCGTTGGTCAGCTGCATTAACGGTTGCCTCTTTGGATGGAACGGCAAAGGGTGACAGAAACCCAAGTCTTGAGAAGTTGCAATATTTATATAGATTCAGTGAAACATGTATATAGAATAAGTAAGATTAGGTAAATGAATATTAAAAGAAGAGTATATCTTCTATACTTACTCTTTATCAAGAGTTCTAAGGAAATGTCCTCAACTTGTAAGAGCTTTGACAAACCTCAGGGTGGATCGGCTGTTTCTTTTGTCACCCCAGGGGTCAATTGGCCGTGATGCATCGCCTTATGCAGGTGAGACTTGTTGGCCAACGCCTACGTCAAAAGAGGCAGTGAATAAAACGCGCTGAGAATCAAGTGAGTGAGTGAGTAAATGACGAAAAAGGCAGCCTGAGTAAATATATAATCACCCTCATTCCCTCTCTTGACCTCAACCCCTCTCAACATCATCCATCATGGCCACCAACACCACATCCCCCAGCACAAAGAGCATCCTCGCCCTAGGCTCAGTCAGCAGCCTAGTAGAATCCCTCTTCCCCGGCGGCACAACACTCCCATCCGTCGCATTCCTCCTCTACCTCACACCCTATCTCTTCCAAGCCGTTGGCAGCGCCGCAAAGTCACAGTTCATCTCGAGTGTCGAGATTAAAGCGCACGATGAGATTTTTAATTATGTCATGAGCTGGGTCGCGCGGCATAAGCTCTCGCGCAATAGCCATCGTCTTCTTGCGTCGAGCACCCTCGATCATGAGCCCTTTTCGCTGATCCCGTCGCCGAGTAATCAGGGTGATGGGGATGATGATGTTGATGATGTCGATCCGACTGCGAGTCTTGATGAATTGAGGTCCAAGATTTCTCTGTATAATGCAAGGCCTTTGCACTGGACACCCTCTGTGGGCACGCATTTCTTTATGCATGAGAAGCGCCTCATCTCCTTCACAAGATCTGTCGAAAGCCAGGAATCGTCGCCGTTCTCACGACGTCCGGAGAAGATTGAGCTTTCGTGCCTCGGTCGGAACGCCGATGTACTCAAGCGTATTATCTACAATGCGCGCATCGAATACCTCGAGAAACAACGAGGCCGCACAAGCATCTATCGAGCCGTCAAGTCATTCGGAGACGAACTCTCTTGGACAAAGTGTATGTCCAAGCCGACCCGGCCTATGTCGACTATTGCGCTCGACGAGGCTATCAAGCAGAGCCTCATCGGGAATCTTTCGCGATACTTGAACCCTCGCACTAAGAATTGGTACGCCACGAGGGGAATTCCCTACCGACGAGGCTACCTCTTCTCAGGCCCGCCCGGCACAGGAAAGACGAGTTTGACGCTTGCTGCTGCTGGGCTGATGGGTCTCAACATCTACATGATTAGTCTCAGCTCGCCTAACCTCTCGGAAGATAGCCTCGCAACGCTCTTCCGCGATTTGCCTAGGACTTGTCTCGTTCTGTTGGAGGATATTGATGCAGCGGGCTTGACTAACAAGCGCAAGAAGCAGGAGACCCAAGCAAACAACGGGCCGCCAAAGCCTATGCGTGAACCTATCTCTTTATCAGGCCTGCTCAATGTTATTGACGGTGTAGGCGCACAAGAGGGTCGCGTCCTGGTGATGACTTCCAATCACACCGAAAACATTGATCCTGCCTTGTTGCGCCCTGGAAGAGTCGACTTCTCCGTCGAATTCGGTCTTGCATCCTCCGAAACGATCACTCAGTTGTTCAGACTGATGTACGGAACCTCCCACGACGAGGTTGGGTCAATTGAACAAGCGACGGAACTTTCGGAGAAGTCTGTGGACACAACAAAGTCCGTAGCTGCGTTGGCGGATGAATTTACAAGGCTAGTCCCCTCGCTGGTGTTTAGTCCGGCGGCTATCCAGGGGTATCTACTCATGCATGAGGATCCGATTGGGGCTGTTGATGCTGCCGGGAAGTGGGTTGAGGAGCAGCAGAGGCTAATGGAGAAGGCTAAGAATGATGTTATTGAGGCCGAGAGTGCGGGAGAAAAGAAGGAGAGTCTTGTGAATGGTACGGAGGAGACCAAGGAAGAGGAGAAATAAGAATCTCCATGTAAGTTTCCAGCCCAAGTTTAGATGATCTTTATAAAGTTCAATAAAATTAGGATGAGTTTAGTACATATGACCTAAATACTCTCTTTCTAGCACGCAGGAATGATCAAGAAGACATCGAAACAAGGTGACGAATAGCTAAGAGGTCATGCTCGGCGGAGCAATAGGACCTTGTAAGACACGAAGCTTCTTCGCATGTCTGGGTCCATTGATACGCCATCGGTAGTGAGACGGGTTGTCTTTCTGCACTTGACAAACGGTACAAAAGAGGTCGGGTCGTGTGATTGTAACTAGTTAACTGGCTCGAAGTATAGCGTCTTTCTGCTTGTATAGATCAGTAGTGAGATGGTCCTTTTGTTTCGCAATCGAAGTGAATAATATAGTACACATGTCGCATTTATAGCGGTGCTCATCGAGAGCGCGGTCTCGTGTCACCGAATATCCTGACATCTACGAGCATGCTCGCCTTCGCCCTTGGGCGGTCTGTACACACTTTGCCATTACCGAAACACTCGTCATTGACCCAGATTCGCTCTCGCATGAGTTTCTCACCCGCGACGATATCAATCGTATGGACTTGGAGCGACAGAAGATGAAGAATCGTATCTACATTGCCAACAAAGAGAGGTGCTGGATATCCCAGGGACAAAGATGAGCCATGCCACCATCTTTGGTGCTACGCATGGTCCAGAAGATGATATAGAAGAGTATCATCATCTAAAAAAACTTCGTGTTCTCCAAGGTCCTGTATTTGAGCCGAGCACATCTTAGCTCTCCAGCGTGGACTTTCTTCTGTTTTGGTCTGCCGCGTATTTGTCGACTCCTGCATACCTACCTAGAGCACCATACCCGCCCTCGCTTATCTTCAAACGTTTTCCTCTCTCGTTCACATTTGTCGCCTGCATTTCTGTCGCTCATCTTTGCCCTTTACTAATCACTCTATTCATGTAGTCGGCATAGTTCATGGCTCAGACCGCGACGGCATCTGATCGTTCTCGATCCCTAACCTTTCGTTCCTAATTCATGAGAGCATCTCTGGTAAATGCTTTCGTAAGGGGTCACTGGTTCTAACTCGTCCAACATAACAGACTTACACTGAAGAAAGATCATGAATTGACATCTATTGTTCTATACCCAAGCCATTCGATCTATCCAAATCTACAGCTTCCAGCGCAGCAGAGTAAACGAGTGCTTGGGGAACGTAAACAAGCCCTCACCATTCCACTTGGACTCCTTGATACCAACCTCCTCCTTCTCAGCAGTGTTAACAACCTTGACGTCCTTTCCACTAACAGTATGAACCTCAACCTCCTTACCACCCGTCAACCCCCTCAACTCCGTCTCAAAGTCCTTCTCCTCATGAATATTCACAACAGCAAGGTTAACAACACCATCCTTATCAAGCGCAGCACTAACATCCAACCACGGCGTCTCAATAGCACCGCGAATCCACTCCGGATGCGTAGGACCTTGATACTCTCCCGCGCGAACATTAACAGCGATGGTAGAGCCGCGCATGTACTTGCTGTACAGAAGCAAAGACCACCAGGTAGGTTGCTTGAGGAGACCGTCTTTTGTGGTCATGAGTGGAGAAATGACGTTTACGCTTTGGGCGATGTTGGCCATGCCCATGTGCTTGGATTGGCGGACGAAGACGTTGAGCCAGATTGCTACGGCGAGGGCGTCGGAGAGGTTGTATTTCTCTTCGGCGCCTTCTTCGCCGGGGGCGCGGATGGGATCCCATACGTTCCACTCGTCGAAGCAGATCTTTTGGCGACGGACGGAGGGGGGAACTTTGTTCTCGATGCGAGCGAGGTCAATGAGACCGGCTGTGATTTCGATGGCGCGCTCAGCAGAACGAGGGGCTACACCATTAGCATCTCCATTGCGCAGAATAAGAAGGGGAGAATTTACCGGTAGCGTTCTTGTAGTGATCCTCACTAGCAGTGTAAATGTGAATGCTATGCTGATCAATAAGACTAGCAGTCGTACTTCCGCCCAGGCCGTGAATGTCAAACTTGATACACTCCTTGATAACATACGCGTCCCAAGAGCTGTGGCCTGTTTCACCACAGAGAATCAGCTCGACGTTCGGATCGAGGAGCTTGATGGCTTTGGCCCATTGGTATGCTTTCTTGGCGTAGTCTTCCTTTGTCATCTGGCCGACTTGCCAAGGACCGTACATTTCGTTTCCGAGGGCCCAGTATTTGACCTGAGAGTGTTAGTGATGAGAGAGAGAGAAGAAGAGGGGAGAGGGGATGGGGTACGTTGTAGGGCTTCTCGCGGCCGTTTTGGCGGCGGAGGTTAGCGTAGTATGTTGGTCTGTCGGAGTTGCAATACTCAACCCATGCGAGAGCTGATAGAGTCAGTGTTTGGTGTTGAGAGAATGATGATGAGACTGACCTTCATCAAGAGTACCTAATCTCAGTTAGTAGTTATTTCTTTGAGAGGAATATGAAGCTTACCGGTTCCAAAGTTGAGAGCAAAGTAAGGCTCAGTGCCTACAACCTCACACCACTTAAGAAACTCATCCGTACCAAACTCGTTCGTCTCTGTACCGATCCACGCAAGCTCAGGTCTATCCCATCAGTCTCTGACTCAACTCCTCCTCATAAAAAGAACACTCACCGAGCAGGTCTCTTCTCCTTAGGCCCAACACCATCAAGCCAATGATACGTAGCAACAAAGTTACCACCAGGATATCTCACAACAGGACAGTTAAGCTCCTTGAAGGCCTCAATGACATCCTTTCGGAACCCATTCTCATCCGACAGAGGATTTCCGGGGTCGTAGATGCCGCCGTAGATGCAGCGACCCATGTGCCTGTAACACGTACGTCAGGGTTGCTATTTCATCAGCTGAGAGTGAGGCTGGGAGCTTACTCTGTGAAACCGCCATAGATGTTATCCTCGATCTTGGAGATGATGGCGCTGGGGTCTACTGAGATGGAGGGACGCTCATCGTCAGCAATGCGAGTAAATGTAGCCATTCTGAACTTTTTGTCTACAAGAATAACTCAACAATATTTTCACGAATTTGACAGAGTAAAGAAGAGAGAAGTCAACCAATTTATGCCTGATTCTCGCATGGCCATCTCCATACTAACGGTCAAGTACGGCGAACCCCTCACCTTGGACAATAGCATCAGGCGCAACATGTCACCGCGCTTGTTTAAACCCTGTATAAACCGTTTCTTAACCCACCTTTCTCCTCCTCTCATTGGCGCGCTTGTTTCTCCCTCCGCAGCACGAGACCTTCTCGGCCGGGAGATCCAAGTCCGGAAGTCTTCTCCACTGTCGAGTCTGCTTCTCTTCGCCTAACCCGTGTAAGTCAGTCCTAAACCTTTGCGCACCAGTCATAGAAACCAACCCGGTACGCGTAGCGGTACAGAGCCGCACTTTTTGTGCGCTCCAATCGGAAGGGATCGCAGGGTTTCTTTATAATCTCCGCGTTGACACTTGACAGGTGAAAGGTATTAAACTCCACTGGGAACATCGCTTGCTTCGCTCCTTCCCGCAATGACCCGCTGTAGACCCCATATTTCGCCAACTAAAGTTATCTCACCCCATGGAGAAAAAAAGACTACCTAACTCAAACTTGCTTTGGGCCTCGATGATCCTTTTTCTAAAGTTCCTCTGAACGCTCGGGTGCCTGGAACGACCCCTTGCAATGATACCTTAGACTAACATGTATAAATACACCCACTAAACCACCAGATAGATAGATCCTCTCTCAGTTCAGTAAATAAAACCACATCATCGACATCATGGCTCTTCCACCAAAGTGGTATCAGTTCCTCGTTTCTGTGTTTGCCTCTCTAGGCTCTCTTCTCTATGGTTATGATCTTGGTGTAATTGCCGAGGTCATTGCCTCTGGGAACTTTAAGAGCAAGTTTGGTGATGATCCCAATGCTACGTACGTTTACCTCCCTGTTATGTGAGAGTTGAAGCTAATGAGTATAGTGGTGCTGTAGTGTCTGTCTTCACAGGCGGTGCTTTCTTTGGTGCCATGTTCGCTGGTTATGCCGGTGATCGCCTCGGAAGAAAATGGACAATCATGATCGGTGCTCTGATCTTTATTCTGGGTGGTAGTCTTCAGACTGCTGCTGATCACATCAACTACCTCTATGCGGGCCGATGTCTCGCTGGTCTTGGGTATGTTTCCCCAATCCCACAACCTCCGCATATGATACAAACTAACACTCTCAGTGTCGGATTTCTCGTCATGATCGTCCCAGTCTACCAAGGAGAGCTCTGCCACCCTGACATTCGCGGCCGTGTAACAGCCCTCCAGCAATTCATGCTCGGCATCGGCGCCCTCGTCGCCACAGCCATCGGCTACGGAACATACACTGGTATCGGCGACGACAACTCAGGTCAATGGCGTATTCCCCTTGGTATTCAGAACCTCCCCGCCGTGATTCTCGCCGCTCTGATCCTCTTCTTCCCCGAGTCTCCTCGTTGGTTGATTGACCATGGCCGTGCTGACGAGGGTCTTCAAACACTCGCCAAACTTCACGCGCATGGTGATATCAACGACACCTGGGTGCGCGCTGAGTTTGACCAAATCCAGGAACGTCTTGCGATGGAGCATGAGGCTTCTGCTAAGAGCTACAGTGAGCTCTTCACTGATAGGTCGTGCTTTCGACGTCTGTGGCTTGCTATCTCTGTGCAAGTTGCTGCGCAAATGACCGGTGTTAGTGCTATTCAGTACTACTCTGTTGAAATCTACGCCAAGATCGGTATCAAGGGTGACGAGACCCTCCGATACCAGATGATCTCTTCCGTCATCGCCCTTGTCGCTCAGTTCATCTGTATGCTCGTCATTGATAGAACCGGACGCCGCTGGCCTTTGATCGGCGGCAACATCCTCAACTGCATCACCTTCATTATCGCAACTGTTCTTCTGGCTAGTTTCCCTCCTGGATCCGAGAGCACTGGCGGTGGTGCAGCTGGATGGGGCTTCATCGTTGTCACATGGATTTACAACTTCTCCTTCAGCGCTACATGTGGTCCCTTGTCTTGGATCATCCCCGCTGAGATCTTCGACATGAAGACCCGTGCTAAGGGTGTGTCGGTGGCTACTATGATGTCCTTCGCTTTCAACACCATGATCGGCCAGACTACCTCTGTCGCTCTTGATGACAAGCACGGCATTGGCTGGAGATGGTACATCCTCTTCATTGTAAGTTCATCTACTCTCCCACTCGTAACATATACTGACAACTTAGGTCTGCAACTTTACCAACGCCATCTACTTCTGGGCTATTCTCCCCGAGACCGCTAACCGACCCCTCGAAGAGATGCGATATCTCTTCACTGAGGCGCCTTTGTTCGTTCCTCTTATGGATGAGGCCAAGTTTGCCGCTGGTCAGGATCTTGAGCGCCGCGTCGAGAAGGCTGAGCAGACGCAGGAGCTTGAGCACCAGGAGTAGAGAATTATTAGAACGAGATCTCGTTGTATATGGCTCTACCATAAAGTTGCTAAATAGATAATCCAATGATCAACTTACCATATCAAATTGCCTGTTATTGTGTTTATTGGCAGTTCTGCTAGAGATCAGCTTCGTGCTATTGAAATGTCGTCTGTTGATTCATTACTCATTTCTCAATCAGTCCCTTGCTATATACCAACTATCGATTCAAACTGTCCTCGAAGCCTCCAGTCCATTACTCCAACCCAAGAAAACGCCCATATAACCTCCTATCCCGCAAGTAACTCATCAACAAACTCCCCAACCCTCTCCCTCAACTGATCCAAAACTCCCTCTTCCACCCAAAAATGTCCCGCCGTCTCAATCTCCCTCCCCCTAAACTGCGATCCCATCTTCCCCTCCATCTTCGCCTTCCAACTTCTAAACTTCCCCACAGGTGCAAACCCATCTTCATCTCCAAAGATCACAAGTGACGGATTCCTAACCAGCTTTTCTTCAGCTGCTACGTCCTGCGGATCTTTGTTCTTCACCAGTGCTGACGGAATAAGTGACATGGTCGCCAGGTGCGTGACCACGCCTTGGGGAGGTGAGATCATAAGGTAAGCAGGTCGTGGCATGGTGAGATCCGTAATACGAGGGAGATGCTCTCCCGGCTCAGGCGGTACGACAGTCGTAGGTGGGTTCTGCGAAACGTTTCTCGAATGTCTTCCCGCTCTCGCCTTGGCGATGAAATCATGAACACCCTTTCTAAACCTCTCATCATCCAGCGAAAAGCTCCTCCTTGCGCTGGAATGACTTCGTCGTGGACTCCCGCTCTCGTCGCCCCCAATTCTGACACCTCGCTTACTCCTCCCCCGCGCTGACCCCTCCATCATTGCGGCACGGGCACTCGCAAGCACGATATTCTGCTGCTCAGCAAGATGCGCAGCTCGAAGTCGAACTTCTGCGGCGTCGGAGCCTGCGATGGGCGATATGAACGGTTGGAGAATTGCGTCGAGGGGTGGTATCAGCGTTACGACCATTCCGCCGTAGGAGTAACCCCCCATGAGCAAGATTGGTCGTGGTCGAGGCGCTGAAGTGACAGCTGCGTCGAGACTAATCGGGGCTTCTAACCTTGTCGGCGTCGAGGGTTCGCTGTGGAGGGTATTGTCGATATGTGGTCGGAAGGGATCGAGGTCGTGAACGTAGTGTATGACAAAAGCGACAACGGTGGCATAATCGTCTCGCTCAGGTTTCGCAGTCCATGAAGTCCGTCCCGCAGATCCATGTGCACCTCTACACAATCAGCTTCAATCCGCTCAAAGCAGCAAAATCACCCACCGAAAGTTAAAAGTCCCTACCAGAAACCCCTTCCGTAGTAACTGCGCAGCTGCCCCCCCAACCACAGGGTCATCATAGCATCCTCCCATGGGCGCATAAGGATGAGCAACTACAGCAGCATGTTTCAGCCATGTTGGAGCTTTGGGGTTCGCCGACAGTGAGAGAGGATGGTAGATTCGACAGTCGAGGGTGATACCATCGTGGATGCTGGGGAGGGTTAGTGTGAGTGTTGGTTCTGGAAGCATTTTGGCCGTGTCATGACATGGTGAGAGGGTTCAATTGGGTTTGGAGAAGCAGGAAATGGGAAAGATTGCGGATGACATGGGATTGTGTAGGATAAGCTGGCGTTACGTCAATGGAAGAGCTGGCGCACAGACGGGGAAAAGAGCCGAGATCCGGGATAATCACGAGTAAAAATAGTACCCCTCAACCACGTGGCTTACATGTAAATATCACAACGACAATCAATTGAAGCACATAACAAGAAACGCGCTGTTCCCTTGCTTACCGTTAGCCCTATACAAGGCCATCGAGCTTTTAACTTTTGATAGCATCATACAAGACTGATAGCAAGGAAAAACATGCTATTAATGCTCATCATAGGTATCTTCTATATCGAATCTAATCTCATTGGGCCTTCTTCTCCACCGCATCCTTTGCCCTCTGTCTCCTCCTCTTAATCCACCCTCTAAGCTCATTAATAAGTCCCATTACCAAGGGAACACCCACTGGTCCCAGCAACGGTAAATACACCGCAATCTTGTGCTCGTCAGGGAAGTATAGCTGTCCAACCATGCTCTTCTCGAAAAAAGCTCGCTCTGCCTCTTCCGCTGCGATTCTAGCGTGCAAGAGTCCAGAGGGAGCGCCGAGACTGGCGCATGCTTGCTGAAGATGCTCCATTGTTGATGCGACTCCATCGGCGACGCTATGAGGAATTGAGATTGAGGGCAGAGCGAGGGATAGACGAGCGAGAGAACCGAGGGTTGAGGAGGCGCGGAGGAGGAGATCTGCTGAACGGATGCGGGAGAGGGTGGACAGTCGCAATGGGAGAGAACCTGATTGAGGTGTACCCAGGAGTGACAACAAATGGCCAGTGAAAGTGAGCATTGGCTGCTTGAGTGTCTCACTGGATACATGCGTTGTTGTCTCGGGGAGTGACAGAAGGTATACACTGCCCCATTGAGGGAACATCCACGACTGTGACGTCTCTGTCTCCGAATCAAGGCCAATCTTCTGGTCGCCAATGTAGATAACAAAGTTGACAGTCGGAGCACCTGCAATTGAAGGAGACAAAGGCCATTCAGCGGCATTGATGAAAGATGCTAGGTCCTCCTTACTCAACACCTGCGATTGAGCACCAGGCGTCGCATACAGTTGAACCTGAGTATCAATCGTAAAGTTATGAATTGGGCCCAGCACATCAAGCATCGGCTTCATGTACTTCTCGATCGCCTTCTCAATATCCCACGTACTCGGTGCTGCGCCGGCGGTGAATAGGGAGAAGGTAAGATGGTATGTTGGCGAGTATCGTAGGGATCGTGTAGTTCGCTTTGACAACCTATCGACGACCTCCGGAGTCAAGCCTTGGGGTTTCGCATCGGGGGCTGAGGATGTTGATAGGAGGTATGAAATTATGGATTGTTCTTCGGAGAATGTCGATTGTAGCTCGTTTGCGATGTATGTAGCGAGTGCGGAAGACGACGAAGATGCGGAGGGGACTGCATTGGAGGGATATGCGATGTTAAGAACAGCCGAGTCGGGATCTAACGTAGCAGAATTGCTCTCGCCAGGCGCAAGTTGGATCGTAAGTGCGACGTGGGAATCATCATCGGCGGCGGGTGAAGGTGAAGCGCCCCCCTTAGGAGCGAGTTGAAGACGCAGATGATGTCCAGAGAAGTCATCATGGTCGTCAAGAGCATGCTGCGTCAATCGCACAAGGTTCTGCGCCTCGTTCTCCTGCAGCGCATCCGCTTTCACAGAGATCTGAAGAGGAAACACAGGACGACAAGCCTACTCCTTCATTAGCCACCAACACCATATCACTATACCAGATTTCTGCTCACCTTTCCCTCAGCCCACTGCATCATTCCATCAAGGGGAAGATTCGCCCGGTAAATCGTAGTAGTCTTCCACCATATCGGTACGCCCAAACACAGCACTATCAACCAAAAGGAGATGACGATACGGGTTCTCCTGTAAATGTCGGATGGTTTCTCGGGGGGCGGAGCGGACGGCGCCGCGGAAGTGTCTTTGACGTCGCCGGGCGCCATTATGCCGGTTTGATTGAAGAGTTGAGGCGGTGATGGTGAAGAGGCTCTTATCAGAGCTCCCTGTCGATTTGGATCGATGCGTGGAGGGATGGGGAGCTTAGCTACACGACATCACGATATCACGTGAGATCGGGGAGTCTAAGTCCCGACGCCGATCATCTCTAGCGTATTCAAGCTTGTAGTTGGATCACGGTTTGCTCTTCGATTGATCATTCATTCACGTATCAATTACTCTTCTAAGAATTGACTCATCTTTTATCAGGAATTGGAAGTTTGAATAGCCGTATTGGGTTGTTACGCTCATTGTTGGGACCAATACACCTCGAGATTCAACCTTTACAACGCTCCAAGCCCCTAACGTTGTCTTTGCAACCCTACCAATGGAACCAAGTTTAGCTTAAACAAAAGAACAAACTCTATTCTTCATAACCGTTGTAGCCCTTCTATTCACCGTAATCGATCAACTGCCTCCAGCGCCGATCCAACACACCAACCCCTGCAAAGGCCGTGCTGACTGCATCTAACTACGGGCGCTATTGTTCACAGATCGCCAGGTACCATTAACGATCCATAATCCCAATTCCATCCTTTACTACTCCGTACATCCTCTGATATCTCAAACTTCCCCAGATCCTCCCCGCATCAACTTGCTACGCCTCATTTCCAGCCGAGGCATCACGATCACCTTACGACCTCAATTATAACAAGGTTGCAGAAATCTAGTTCAAATGGGGCAATTGTCTCGTGATGGAGTGCCAGCTGAGCCTGCTTGGTACGCCCTTGGCGAAAACTGTAGCATTCATGAACTCAACGCCAAGCAGTTTATAGCGTTTATAGCGTTTATATAAACTGTCGGTCGTCGGTGCTTTAGTGGAGTTTGCGCTGTCGTCACCGTCTGTCTTATCGCTATCAGACCATCGACCCACGTACGTCAAGCGACTTTGACCCTTTCTTCATCGTCAACTCTTTCTTTTACATGAACAACAATGCCTCGTGAGTAAATCTACCAAAGTGAAACTCAATTAGAATCTAATGGTTTAGTCCCCCTCTCAATAACCGCCCCCGCAGTCGCGGCATCGCTAGCATACTTCAACGCCCGATCCTCAACATGGTACGACCTCTTCCTCCTGCGCTGCGTAACCATCGCCGCTTCACGAATGTACTATCGCGTATGGACCGATCGCCTCAACCTATACTACCTCCTCGAAAACATAGCCACCAACTCTTCAACCTCTGATCGCGCATTACTCATATTTGAAGGAAAACGTCTGTCGTATAAAGATGTTTACGAGCAGGTATTGAAGTATGGACAGTGGCTTAGGAGCGAGGGTGTCAAGAAAGGAGATATCGTTGCGCTCGACTTTCAAAACTCGGATTCATATATCTTTGTATGGCTCGGTCTTTGGAGTATTGGAGCGAAACCGGCGTTTCTAAACTATAACCTCTCTGGAGCCTCGCTGGTTCATTGCTTGAAGGCTGCTACGACAAAGTTGTGTATCGTGGATCCTAATGTTGAGGAGAATGTTGGACAAGACGTTCGTGATCAGCTGAAGGACATTCGTTTCATTGTTCATACTCCTGAAGTTAAAGCGCAAATCGCTGCGACAGAAGGTATCCGCGCGCCGGACTCCGATCGATCCGAGAAGAGCCTTTCAAGCATGGCTATTCTCATTTACACCTCTGGAACGACCGGCATGCCCAAAGCAGCCATAGTATCATGGGGAAAGTTGATCGTTGCTGGTTCAATGTCCGAGCAGCTCCTTGACCGATCAAAAGGCGACATCATGTACTCCGTAAGTCCTCACCCCTTCTTCTCAAACCAAGCTAATAGCCCAGTCAATGCCCTTATATCACTCCTCCGCAACAATCTTCTCCTTCAGCGCAACTCTCCTCTCAGGAAGTACTCAAGCCCTAGGCCGCAAGTTCTCAACCAAGACCTTCTGGAATGAAGTCCGCGACTCAGGCGCAACGTCAATCCTCTACGTCGGCGAGACTTTGCGGTACTTGCTCGCCGCACCACCACAGCACGATCCTGAAACAGGTGAATGTCTCGACAAGAAGCACAATGTCAAGGTCGCCTTTGGAAACGGATTAAGGCCAGATATCTGGAACGAATTCAAAGAACGTTTCGGCGTTGAGGGAATCTGTGAGTTTTACGCCGCCACAGAAGGTACATTTGCGACCTTCAACCTTAGCAAAAACGACTACGCCGCTGGCGCAATTGGTCGCAATGGCTGGGTATACAACCTCATTATGAGCTTCTCCGTCGCTTTGGTAGAAGTCGATTGGGAAACTGATCTTCCCAAGCGCAATCCTGACACAGGACGCTGCTACAAAGCTCGTACCGGCGAACCAGGCGAAATGCTCTTCCGTCTACCGTCAGGAAACCCCTTCGGTCGCTTCCAAGGCTACTACAACAATCGCGCAGCTACAGAAGCAAAAGTTCTTCGCGATGTGTTTAGTAAAGGCGATACCTGGTTTCGCACAGGCGATGTCGTGAGATGGGATAGCGACGGAAGGATTTACTTCCACGATCGTATCGGCGATACATTCCGCTGGAAAGGCGAGAACGTTTCCACCACTGAAGTAAGCGATGCACTATGTAAACACCCCTCCGTCAAAGAAGCAAACGTCTACGGTGTATCGCTTCCTCATCACGACGGAAGAGCAGGTTGTGCAGCAGTCCATTTAGCCTCTGATCCTGCCGCGGAGACAATGCAGGACATAGCGATACACGTGCGCGCTGAGCTGCCCAAGTTCGCGAGACCGTTGTTCTTGAGAATCATGAGTGAGCTCGGCGGTGGACAGATTACGGGGACTATGAAGCAGCAGAAACATACGCTGCGAGAAGCAGGTGTCGATCCGACTGGCGATAAGAGTCTCGGAGAGATTTACTGGCTCAAGGGTGAGAGTTATGTGCCTTTTACTGAAAAGGATTGGAGGGAGGTTCAGGGTGGAAAGGTGAAGCTGTAAGTTGCATATAGATCGGATACCCATTGTATAGTTAGTTCATTAGCATAATTTCAAGCATCGTTGTATAGAATGGTTCGTATGAAGGAGGAACGAGATCCGGTGAATGTTTAACAAATGAACTCATCAAACGTGATAATAATGCTATTTACTATGAAGTGTTGTGTCCGTCAATGCTTCATATACGCTCCTACAAAATCCACCTCTTCTACAGATCGTGACTGGATTCATTACATGTCACAATATTTTTGCCTAGTCCATCCCTAGCCCGCTTCATAAATCGCCTTGATCAGCTTATGATCCTGCTATGCCCAGACCAACACGCTGTTGGCCTTGTCCGCTTGTGTAGCTTGGTCCCACGCCATTTCCACCGGCCGCTGTGCCTGTTCGTTCTCTCATCCTCCTTCCCTCCATCAAGCCTCGAAGACCTCGCTTCTGTAGGCCAATTACACTGCTAAGTTCACCATTCCATACAAAGTTGTCGCGTTCACTGCCACCAATCTCCGAGGAACTCCACTCTGATCCGCTCTGGCTTGTTGTAGCAGATAGCTCATCGCTGGAGGGCCGGCTCAGTTGTTGCACATTGGTGTTGAGCGTCAAGCCCTCAGTACGATTCTGAAGATCCGATGAAAAACTGTCGCCAGGGGTGTGTCCCAGAGAAAAGTCGGAAGTGGCAGTAGGCGAGCCCACAGGATCCAGAGTTCCAACAAAGAAATTGGGGTTGAGGGATCCATCAATGCCTCGGCCGCCGCCAGCTGCCATGGCTGTAGCGTTGAACACAGCCGCAGCGTTGCGACTGTCGAGCAGGGCGTGAAGTCGCTCGACTACAGCCTCCAATAGTCCATCAATACGGTATGGTCGGGCGATCTGGAGTAGCGAGCAAAGAATTTGCGGGGTGCAAAGAGGAGATGTCGGAGGTGGGAGAGAGCTCGTGTAGAGGAAATGAAGCAGCGCCTGGATCGTAAGATATGTGTGTGGGAGGTAAAGACATCTCGGTCGTGAGTTTGGCGGTAGTGAGTGAGGTGTAGGCGCCGCGTTGATGTTTGTCGGGTTGGCCTCATGGCTCATGGCGCCTGTGGTGAAACTTGATGCGGCGGTGCTTGAAGGGGCACCAGAAGAGCTCAGTGATGAGCCAACAGTGCTGATCATGGAGGATGAGCTGTCTGCCACCCTCGAGTTTGGTGTGATTGTGATAGCTGACGCGCGTAAGGGGTTGCTTGAGAGACCAGATCTAAGAGTCATGGCATCGCTCCCATCCTGTGTCGCCGTTCCCTCCCGTAGAAGCTGGACAAAATAAGGTCCCCATCGTCGTCCGACGATTCTCGAGTTGACTGGAATACGCTCGCCACCAATGCACAGAATATCCATATCGGCAAGTTCGCGCATGGCGAATGATTTCTCACCAAGCTCCTCGCTCGCCCTTGAGTGGTATCGTCCGCCCGCTGTGTATCCTGCTTTGCGCGCCAAACTCAGACCAGGCCCAGCATAAGGGCTGCTGGCTGAGATGAAACCAGAAAGCGGGCTTGTCTTGCGGGGATTGTCGTAAAAGCCAAATGCTTCCAACTCGACCATGCACACATTGGAAAAGTTGATACGTCGATGATTATAGTCATCGACGAGACTCCTTTTCCTATTGCCCAAAATAACAAATGTGTTTCGGCGGTTCCATAAAACTCCACGATTCCAACTGCCCTGGCTGAACACACTTCCTCCGGCATCAATACGGCTCCACGTCAAGGTTCTTAGATCCAGAGCCCAGAGCGCATACTCTTGTCGAGATGAGGTAAGGTACGTGCCACTGACGACAAAATGGGTATCGATAACTCCGCCGTTCGGGAATCGCAATCCTGGTGGTGAATAGTTGCCTGACATTGGCCTCTCTGTGAGAGTACCGTCTGGCGCCCGGATTTGTAGCTCGAGCTTAACGTCCAAGAAGTTATAATTACAGTAAATCAACATGGAAGCCCCTGGTTCACGAGCTTCTTGGCTGATACCTCCGTCATGGCGTTGCATACCGTTCGATTGTCGTCGGCCGAGTTTGGAAGCCACTGAAGGTGGAAGAGGGGCGGTCACACTCCTATATGCGCCCCAGCTTCTATCCAGAGGCTGTGTTGAGGTCCACTTCAGGCTTCGCAAGTTGAAGACGCTGATCTGCTCAATATAGTTGTTCCTGCCATCCTGTCCACCAACGATGACCATTTCTGCACCACCCGAGCCATCAATATTAATGCCGATTCGGCCCTCATTAGGGTTGCCAGTCGAAGGATTATGTTGTAGAGCAGAAAGAGGAGCGCGGTGAGAAGAGAATGTGGCGGATGAAGGAAGAATACAGGCGCAATGGGCGTAGCGGCCCTGGGGAGGGTCTTGTGTCGGAATAAAGGTCCAGGCTCTGGTATTGACGTCGTAGATGTAAATATCAGACATAACAGTGATTTCGGGTTGCTGTTGGTCGCCACCAGGAGGCTGGTTTGGGGCAGGTGACATGCCACCGTAACAAACCATCTTGGTGTCACCCAAAGCGCACATGGAATGGAAGTATCGAGGTGGTGGAACGTCGCCTGTTGTTTCCAGCTTCGTCCAGTGTCGACGAATCAGATCCAGCTCGTACATATCTGATGTTAGAGGAGCAGGTCGACTTCTAGACAGGATCCGGCCTCCAAACACATAGAGCTTGTCGCCCAGGATGGTAGTTGTGGCTCCGACTAGGGCATGGGGCTCACGTCCAGTCGTTCGGTGAACATTGCACATGAGACCAGACAAATGTGTTGAAGGACCATTGGAAGGTCCGCCTACAGGGGTTGCCCGCTGAGCGACACTGGGCGATGGACCTGCAGAAGCTGATCCAGTACCTCTGGGTTTCAGGCCGTCGCTTTGCTCTTGCGAGTCATATCTGGAGGCACTCGATACACTGCTCATGCTATTATTGGCTTCGTGGGCGCCATATGGGTGCTGCGGCGGCGCAGAGCTCGACTCCATGGTGCTTGATCGACTATCAAAGAAACTTTCTGTCTTCGGGGGCGGTGTCGGTAGTGGTGAGGTCGAAGGTGACTGATCGAAGAACTTGGGTGAAGGAATCTGCCCCTCTGGTACACTAGGTAGATTGGGGGAGGTCGAATCTTGGGGATGTATAGATTCTTGATACGGCGGCGACCGCGGTAGAGGCTTCGACAGACTATACTGAAGGGTCAAGTTTCGAGCATGCTGAGGAGGTGCTTCGCTTGCGGGGGGTGCACTCGAGGTGGAGGAATGAGCGGAGTGTAGACTTCCGGATGAGCTCTTTAAGTGCAACCGTGAAGGACTTCTCGAGAGCTTGACTGAGGGTAGCTTTCGAATTCCTCGATAAACACCAGCGAGAAGATCGGGGGTATATCGGCCGGTCGGCTTTTCGTCGTTAACGAGATCGGGGAAACGAGAAGGAGGTTCGTCGCCTGCTGAATCCTGACGGATTGTTAGTTCTGGAGAATCAACCATGATGCTTTGCTTGAGGATCGTGAATAGCGAAACATGAGGTGATTCAAGTGCAACAGTTTGCGATAGGCGGGGAGGAGTAAAGGAGCTTGAACAAAGGGCTGACCAAATAGGAAGTAGAAGCAGCAGCAGCAGCAGTAGTCGAGGACCCAGGCCACAGACAACGGGAGCCAAGGCAATGGAAACGCCCGAGACGTTGCGCTGGAGATCGTGAATTCGATCCGGTGAGAAGAGAACAGGGGCGTCACCGCCAAAGACTGGGTCCCGAGGTCACTTTACGACAGGGCCAGGCCAGATGGACAGGGCCAGGGAGGGGATTGCGAGGAGCCGGACGCTGATCAGAAAACGTGGAAGGACTGAAGCGTTCGTCAAGGTCACGTCAACGAGATACAAGGAGCACTAAACGAGGAGAGTAGCGGGCGGGCGGATAGAGTCGTGGCGTTTGTTGGTCGCGGGGGAAGAGGCTCCGTCTGGAGACAGGACCGAGATGGTCAACCAAAGGAGGATAAGAACGACAGGGACGGGGCGGGACGGACACGACAAGACAGGATAGGATAAGGGCAGGGCCACGCGGTGGAGGCCAGGGAAGACGAAAAGGGCCAAGGGACAGAGGAGGAGACGATGTAGACGGAAGATGGCGTACGTACAGTAGATGCTGGGAAGCCAAGGCTAGGTCGTTAATTTCGTGTGAGTCGCAAGGAGAGAGAGAGAAAACTGGTGATGTACGGATAGGGAAGCGGTAGGGTTCAGGAGGTTGGAGAAACAGAACGGTCCAGTCCAGAATCAGAAGCCGTAAACGTAACCGTAACCGTAACCAAGTCAGTCACCTGCAGATATGCAATGCAAGGCGAGCAGTGAGTGGCACGCACCACGCACGGCACACAGTATGTATGGTCTCTCTCCTGTGTGTCTGTTTTTTTCTCCTTGGGTGGTGACTGGGCCGACATATGCCAGGGACAAAGGCCCTGAAGTCGTGATGAAGGGGATTGGAGTTGACAAGGGGGACGTCCATTTGGCAGCTGAGTGCACGGACACCAAAAGTTAAGGAGAGGGGTTCAAAAAGATAGTGAGTGTGGCCTATGGAGTGATTGATGTGACGCTGCAAATAGAGCACAGCATATAATACTTGGCAGATATGCATATTCTGTTTCGTATCTTTTGATTGTATACACGTAGTGTTTCTATGTTTGTTTGATGCTCAATTCCTGCATCTGCATCTGCAACCTCTGCAATGGATGTCTCCTCGTAAAGGTCCCCTACAAAATGGATGGGGCTGTCGACTGTTGTCAACTTGGGCCAAAGGTTTATTAGCTCCTGGCACAGGCTTGGTTTCGGATACAGGGGATACGACAAAGCTTCTGGAACCGAATCCTTGAGAACGAGATCGACTATGACGACAAAGGGGTTTCGATGGGGAATGTTTCAGATAGACCACGTTGTAAAATAAAACTCCCGCGGAGATATTTCATTTTTCCCTTCGGGAGATTCCGTTTCTCTTCTTTCTGTTGATACGGACGGAGTAGATATTCAGGAGTCGAGGTAACATGACATTCTGCTCAAGCGCTTCGAGTTGGGACGAACCAACCAATGATACCCTCCACTCCAGCGACTGCATAATCGACCCAACTGCGGCACATTTGCAAGCGAATCGCCCAACACAACCCTCCTCCACTGCCCTGGCCTAACCTTAGGCTGCTGACTGAGCACTAATGGAGACACAAACACAAACACGCGGCTCAGGGGGAAGAACTGGGATCGACATAATAAATGCCTGGTAATAATAACAAGCACTTTTTATTACTATAGCTCCAGGTCTTATAGAAACGGCTTGTCATCGCTTCGTCCTTAATGTTATTCATCGTAAAGGAGAATTATCGTCATGGGTCAATTCTGAACCATCCCAAGGTTCTAACCGCGTTCATTGACGGGGCCCCCTAAAAATAATTGACAGCGCCTAGAAGGCTAGTGGAAGGAGCTGGGCCTTTCAGCGACAAGGGGTCCCCTGTTTTGAACCCAGATAGCTGGTTCGTGAAATGTCATCACCAACCAACATGGGCAAGGAGACAACTTGTCTAGCCTGTTCATAAATTGTCAATTGGGCATAAAACCAATGGATTGTTTGATTACTCCCGAATTTGAAACCACTGTGACATTCTGTGCCCACGATCTCTCCAGGATTGAGTTTCCCTGTAACGTTAGATGAGGCGAAGCAAAAACCGCAAAGTTTCCGCCAAAACTGACTTTATTACCGTATACGAAACTTTGCCTTGTGTATTTCTTTGCCGGTACGATTGTTGGTTCTCAACCCTGAGGGATTTCTTCTCCCTCACTGAACTGCAAGAAGGATCTCTCGTGCCTTGCATTAGTGCTCAATCCAATCGTTGTGAGGCAACATACACCATATACCAAAAATCAGTGAATGACAACATGAGGAGCCACAATTGGAACGATTGAGGTTAATCGACCTGCTCGGGCCGTAGATTCAGCTAGAGTTGAATGCGGGGATACAAGAGAGCGACATTCCAACGGCGTCCGTTGAGGATATTCTGGGCTTGTGATTAGTGATCCACCAGCCATGAAGTCGTTCACAGGCATCACGAAACCCCCCTGACCTTACGGAGTCAGGAGTACTAACATATCACTAAGCTCCGTGTCTTAGTTCATGATTTTCTCTCAATATTACCTCTCCAAATGACTGGGCTCTTTTCCCCGGTCGTATAACAAAGGCATGCCTCGAGATAATGATACCAATGGTACATAGATGCAGACGGAACGGCATGTCACCAGCGGGACCTTGACTCAAAGGCTTCGAGTCTCCCCATAACTACGTAGATCATCTTCGCGCTGCCGCCATGACGGATCTGTCCCCTTTCCGAAGTTCGTTCTCTAGGTCTAGTCCAAGACACCATGTCTGAATGTCGGGGATATTGGCCCGGTCCGTGGCTGGTCAACAAACTTGCGATGAGACAAGAAGAAACTAACTAGCTACTGTTTGCTATAATAGTTAGTTTCAGCGTCCAATAACCTGGATATATAATGTGTGTTATGTGATTTGAATGAGGTAGTTGTGGCTGCTTATGCCACGCTATTATGATCAAGCAGATGACAAGGATACAACACGAACTGGCTCTCACATATTTCTACGCACACGATGCAAAGTCTTTGATGAACCTCAAGGTATTTTTTTCATGGAACAACGTTGAATTGGAGGTTTTCCTCCGCTAATTACTTGAGCTTGAATGCTCTGTCTGCATTATCTCTTCGACGTAACCATCAAAGGCTCTTGGTGCCTTGAACGAATGGACTTGGAGGCTATATCAGAACAGCTGTTCCGAGCTGCAACTAAGTTCCATAGAGCCAATGTTTTATCTCAGGGTAGTGAATCCTACCTCGAGATAGCAACAAGGTCATAGTCATGAAGAGGAACTGAGGCCATGGGCCATGTTGGGCTTGGTCAGTTGTTGACTGCAGGCTCCTCGAAGGAAGCCTGTTACATAGCAGGGATTTGATTTGTTTCTTATGGCATATCATATAATTGACGACTTATATCCTTGGCAAATAGTGCCAACTGTTGATGCTACTTGGAAGATTGACGATCTTTATGCTTATCGGCGGCTCCACGAAGCTCCGAGTTAGCGGTGGCTTTCTCAGTTTGGAGTTTCATGCTTGTAGGTCAATATCGAGCTATAATTCATACGATTATTTGTACCTCGTGCGAGGGTGCGAGATGAAGTAGCAAACAAGGCTGGCTGGGTTGTCGCAGCAAACGTGATATCTGATAAGTTGAGGTTAGCTCAGTCCAGACCTAGCAATTGAGTAACAAGTTCAGGAGGCAACTGCATTGAGATCCTACACTCTCGTCAACAAGAAGCTGGTGATATTTCGTTATTTGGTGGTCGCGATGTTATCCAAGGCCGTGTTATCAAAGTGCATGTTGTCCCACCTTCCAATTACGACACTGGCTCCCGTATAATGTGGTCTCACTCAATTTCAACCCCGCACTCACTGTCACCAACAACATCATCACAAAATGCCTGTATCAAAGGAAATAGTCCAGGATATCCTCAAGGGGATCCCAGCCCGCATCCGCGGTCCAGGTGGTGCTGTCGCCGTTCTCTCAGATGGAGCCCTTGTTGATCAGCGCGTCTGGGGTTACGCCGACTTCAACCGCAGAATCCCCATGACGGATGATACACTGATTCCCATATGCTCCATCTCAAAACAGATGCTCTGTGGATTGGTCGCAGATCTGGAAAATAACCCCACGCCGAAGTTGGCGGAGAAGGGAGACGTGAAAGAGCAGTTTGAGGAGAAGTTGAAAGAGATTCTTCCAGAGCTTGCCAAGACTGGGGAGTTGAAGATTGACCATTTGTGTAACAATCGATCTGGCATTCGCGACTACTGGGCTATTACGCTACTCTGGGGTGCAAGGCCTGAGGATCCTTACTCGATTGCTGAGCACAATGAGAAGGTGTTGAAGACGATCAAGTCGATCCATTTCACACCCGGCTTGGAGTACTCTTACTGCAACACCAACTTCAACATCGTAGCGCGAGTCGTCGAAGCTACTACCGGGGAGTCGCTCTCAGATCTCCTTAATGCACGCATCTTTGGACCGGCCGGTATGAAGACTGCTCAGCTTGGTGCAGACACGGCGAAACTCCCACCACCTTGCGTTGGATACGAGGGCGATGAGGACAGAGGTTATATCCCTGCGGAGAACCGCATCGAGTGGGCTGGTGATGCAGGTATCATCGCTTCACTCGGCGACATGATCGCTTACGAGTCATTCCTCGATCGCAGCCTGTTCGATCCCACCAGCTGGTACCGCGCAATCTTCAAGCCTACGTCTTTCACAGACGGTGTTCCTTCGATATACTCCAAGGGTCTTGGTCACAGTCAATATGGCAGTGTATCTGGAATTGGTCACGGCGGGGCTCTCCGTGGTTTCAGACTTTATCGAGCTCATGTCCCAGAAGAGCGTCTTTCAGTTGTGGCCATGTTCAATCACGAAGCTGATGCTGCTACACTGGTCGAACATATCATCCAGACTACTTTGGCTCTTCAAAAGCCTCCGCCGCCTACACTTGTTGATGCATCACCTGCTTGGCCGGGTATCTATCTTGACGATGGCACTCAATTGGCTGTCACGATCAAGAATGGTAAAAAGGGACAGATCGTGGTAAACTACGCCAACTATGCTGAGCCCGTCAATCTGACGGACCCTGAACGCGGAGAATCTCGTACGATGGTAGCTGTGGTCGATGGGGACAGTCTTCGCATTCACCGCCTGAAGGAGAACAGAACCCTAAACGCAAAGCGCCTCAAGATTGGCGATACACCCGTTGACAACTCGGTTTTCACGGGAGACTTTTACTCCGAAGAGATTGGCTCAACATTCCACTGCGTGGACCAAGGTGGACTCATGTTCGGCACGTTTGAGGGGTTCTTGGGTCACAGCCCAGCTCAGTTCATGAGATATCTTGGAGGGGATGTCTGGGCCCTTGCGAACCCAAGAGGTATGGATGCGAAGCCTCCTGGGGATTGGACGCTCGTATTCCATCGAGACGAGAAGGGTGACGTTACTGGAGTGACGATTGGATGTTGGTTGGCGAGGAAGATTGAGTTTGTGAAGAAGTGAGTTTAAACTATTGGAGTACGATGAAATAGAGTCTTGCGAGTTGGTGATCCTAGCATAGTACAACGAGATAGCGCTTCCGTTCGCGGTAGATACACGATTTCATATACCTTTACATCAAGAATAAACTGACAGAGCTGTAAACGTACCATCGTTCCTTATGCATCGCCTTCAGTCACAGCTAATGGATATCGTGTGTCCTCAGGATAATTAATTAGGTACAACGGCCTGAAAGCTCAAGACCCGAAGCTAACACGTCACTTTAAAAGATACATGCTTGATGAACAATCGCTTCCTTGAAGTCATGATACTCAGCCCGACTTTCTTGCCGCCGAAGTTATGATGGAATCACAAGCTTGTGTGGACCCTGAAAGCTTGACGCCGGTATCGGTGACCGATGGCCCGAAACCCCGCGATCAGAAATAACCTCGTCGCATGAGGAACGTGTCAACAATGAACGAGAGTTCTCATGATTTCACGGACACAGACTCATATAGTTTGATCATTTCTTCATTTATTTCATCTCAGAGCTATCACAAATGGCTCAAATCTAGACTAATCTATTCCGGACCGGTCGTTCCATCACAAGACTTTAATCTCATGGCGTACTAATCCCCTTCCTATTTTGCGCTCATCTGCAAAGGTATCATAATATTAAACCGCTTTTTTTCCTTTCGCAACTGGGTAAATTTACTGGGAGGGAAGAACCTTCTCCTTGGCGAGAGGGGTGAATCGGAGGTAAGGCTTGACGATGCGGAACTCGGGGAAGAGGGTCTTGGCCTCCTCGTTCTTGACGGAGGGGTGGACGATGACGTCCTCACCGGGGACCCAGTTGATAGGGGTGGTGATGCGGTACTTGTCACCGGTCTGGAGGGAGTCGATGACGCGGAGGACCTCGGCGGCGTTGCGGCCGGTGGAGGCGGGGTAGGAGAAGATGGTGCGGATGGTCTTCTTGGGGTCGATGATGAAGACGGATCGGATGGTGAAGGCGATGCCCTTCTCATCGACATTGGTAGCATCCTGCTGGTCGATCCTGGACATTATTAGCTTACATCTCCAATGATTCGTATAAATAAGAACTCACATGTCGTAGAGGAGAGAAACCTGGCGCTGCTTGTCGCCAATGATGGGGAACTCGACGTTGCCGCCAGTAACCTCACCAATATCCTTGATCCATCCCTCATGGGACTCAATGGTGTTGGCAGAGAGACCAATCAGCTTAACACCACGCTTGGTGAACTCAGGCTGAAGCTTGGCAAAGGCACCGAGCTCAGTGGTGCAGACGGGAGTGTAGTCCTCGGGGTGAGAGAAGAGAATGACCCAGTTGTCGCCGATGAACTCGTGGAAGTCAATCTTGCCCTTTGTGGTCTCGGCCTGGAAGTTGGGGGCGACAGAGCCCAGACGAAGAGGAGCGGGAGCAGACATTTTTGTGTTTGTTGTTGTTATTGAGTGATTATGAGAAGAAATATGAAGAAGAGAAGGTGTTTGCTTGGAGGGAGGGGTGGAGAGGGGAGGGATTATATAGGGAGATGTGGTTTCTTGGGGAGGGAGCTAGCTTGCACCTTGTTGGAGCAGGGCAGATTGGAAAGAGGCTTGCGTTATTAAGCTAAGATGACGGGCGGACGATCTGGGTTGAATACGCCACGAGGATAGTGATATTGGTGATTGGAAAGCCAAGCTTAGGGGGTCCTCGGATGTTGGTGTTGGCGTTGCAACGGTAACCAACCCCTCAGACCCTGAATATTCCATTCCTCAAGCATCCTATTCTCTCATAACTAACATATATTTACTTCTTTTGACTGTATTGTTACTTAGTTACTCAAGCCATCCCAGTCATAATATCTCTAACCTCTTAATGAAGTTCACAAGGCCCATCATGACAACCCCGCCAAAAAAAGAGAAGCATCGCGATACAGATACAGCACCCCTCACTAAAAAGGGTGTCCCCCCCACCATAGGCAGCCCCTCACTTGACCCCAGAGGGGCAAGGCTCGGAATTGCGTGCTGTGTGTGAGTGGTGATTGGTTGGGTCTGGCGCATTGTGCCATCGGACGCGGCAATGCTGCCATCGAGCTGTTCCTGACGCAATTGCTCTCCATGAAGAGGCGATGGGCCGGGGGGGATTGTGGAGGGCGAGGTCCGGAAGTCGGGGTTTGTTTTGAAGGATCACTTAAGTTGTTGTTGATAAACGGTAAAGGAATGTATTGACTTGGGTCAAGTCAGAAAATCATAGAAAAGATCAGAATTTATATGAAATGGTATCTTGAGGTGAAGTTACTCTGGCTAGTCTGGCCATTAAACAGATGAAATGGTGTGTTGCGGTTCATCGCTGAATGGAACAAACCCCGCCTGTCAGCCAATCTTCACAAGGCGCCATGACACCCAAGTCTTATCACACAACCATCTCATCACATCGCGTTACGACTCATGTTGAAGATGCAATTGCAATCACAGACACCACCGATATCCAAGACAATCCATACCGCCCGAGCCGACCGGTGCTGCTGTAGTGCTGACGTTTTTGAGTTCAGTTCAGGGTAATCGGCGACCCTAGAAACATTTAGAGCGCGAAGGATGTGCGGAGGTGAGGCTGGAAGCAGCATATGGGGAAACAGAACATCGTATCTGGGATACTCTGTATTGAGTTCTTTTTGCATGTAATGATACGGCAGCTTGCTATGTACTCCCGTTGAGTTCAAGCACCAGCTTCGTCTTCACTGTCAATGCCTACTTATTGAGTCGTGGCATATGAAACAAGCATTGTATCCGAGAAACTCAGTACGCAACTACGTCAACACAAACTCAATGCAAACAAGACTTTAGATCCAGCATCACGATAGCCATGAGAGTCTGTAACGCATCAACAGCCTAACTATGATCCAGGCGTACGATTGAGCAAGGCGGATCTTGATCGTGCGTTCAGATGTCAGCTCCATTCATGAATACTGCTGACATCCTAGTCCTTCAACAAACACGATCGGGCCGCGTGGCCTAATGGCTAAGGCGCTAGATTTCGGCTTTCGAGCAAATCGAGAAAACTCTAGAGATTCCAGGTTCGACTCCTGGCGTGGTCGATTATTTTTTCACTTTTCCACAATTTGTCTTTTTTTTATTTTTACCCCGTGTTTCAACTCACCCACCCTTTTGATCAATGTTTCAATTGACTTGGCAATCACATCTGTAAGGAATGCTATTTTCAGCTGCTTTTGATCCCAAATGTCTGGCTTCACTGTTTGGCACACAATTTAGAGTTGCCAAGCTCATCTTGGCAGTGGCGTTGCTTTTATGCATGATTCTAGAACCGAGGCGTTTTAAAGATCGGTAAGCTTAAATTAGCTTCAACATCAACCACTCATTCAGTACCGCATCACCATAATCTCAAACCCATGAACTTTCATCTCGTAGAATAAATCTCGCATGACTTATCATCATAGATCGACCATCACTTTAGATGAATCACCCTCAGCCGCAGTGACAATCTTTCATCATCCAGTGGAACCGCACTCATTGCGATCGCCCCTAACTTATTCGCATCTGATACGTGCGAACCCACAGGCTGAAACCAAGGGACCCATGTGCCCAGTGTCAGAAGTTAAATAATCCCGTGCAATAACTGCCGCTTCTGTTACGCGTCGGACCTTTTTCCTTGTTTCTTATACACTCCGACATCAAATCATGTAGCAGGTTATTAAGGGGTAGTGGAGAATGATCAACACTCTACACTTGGTTTTTGATGGAGCGATGGCATCGCAGATGGAGAGTGTTTGGGATAAGGAGCGTGAGTTTTATAGAGTACGACCCCGGGTTGTTCAATTGATGTTGCTTCTTCCCTTTCTTCTTGTCTTAGCCACTCTTTTTGTAATTATTCCTTTTAAAAACGTCGTCTTGATGATGATGTCTACAATGTCGCGGTCTCCATTGATGACGGGCGTTACCATCGCAGCCATTCTCTCTTTTTTCATCGTCGTCTTTACTTTTTTCCAAGAATCATTAGAAGTTCCGTGGGTTTACGCTCATAACAAAGCAGAAGAGTATTGGGATCATACTTTCTCGTATCCGTACGTCAAAATCTCCTAGTCTCGCTCGCCGACCGTTGGATTCCCCGGAATTTGATGACAGCGCGCGAAAAAACTTGGCATTGCACTTGGCTTGCGCTAACGATTGTTTAACTTTACTACAGATCAACACCACAGAACAACACCGCCCCCAACAACTCTACACCTGAAGTTCAAGAGTTGAACTGCGAGGATCCGTATCGAAGACCGGGGTATCTTTATATTCCTGCTGATATAAACGGTACCGATCAGTATAAGAAGACACAATGGATCCCCTTTACAGATGATCTGCTAGAGGCAGATGCACCCGATTATGCCGTGTATCCTGCGGCTGGAAATGTCATCTTTAATGCGACGGAGCCTGAAGAGGAATTCGTCCAACTTGCTTCTACACCGCGACAATGGCTTGCCGAGGCAATTGCCGAGAGTGACCGACGAAAGAAGGCGATAAACGCCAATGGCGAAGCCGGCGTTCAGGCGTTTGCTGAGATGAAGGATGACGGCGGCTTCGGCTGGCTCTGGGGTCGTCGCATCATTCTCTTCAGCGATTCAGTGGATCGATTCATGATGCAATTCTTCTGCGGCGAGTTCAAGCGCGGCATGAAGCAGCCTAAACCACACACCATCGCCTCCTGCGATATTCCCGAGTTCAACTTGACATTCCACCACTGGCACTTCGCGGGCAGCATGACATACCGTCCCGATTGGTGGTGGATGGACGACATGGAAGAAATCTCCCTCGAAGAACGATGGGACAAATACTGGACTCCCCTCCACGACCAAGTTCGCGGTCCAAATGGCCACCCCGATCTGATTCTCTGGCAAAACGGCCTCTGGGACCAGCGCGCTTTCTGGGAAGCTGGAGAAGCCAACCATGAGAAAGACGTGTATCCCATGGGAACACGCGTTCGCCAACTAGTCTGGCAAGAAATCCGCTTCGTCGCCGCTCGAATTCGCACGTTTGTTGAGAGAATACACACTGAATTCGGGGACGCGCCTGTTATGTTCCGCGCGATGACTATGCATCGTGAAAGCGATGCTAGAGATGCGAGTATCTATGATCTTGATAGACTTGCGCGTGCGACGGCAGAGAAGGCGGGCCATGAGGTGTTTGAGTGGGGACGCTTGATCTCGTCGTTGTCGATGCTGTATAAGGATCAGACGCATCCGGGCAAGGGACCTGCGAGTTGGCTTTGGGGAAATATGGTGCTGGAGTATCTTGCGAGATCTGGAGGTGCGGGTGATGAGAGGAGAAAGCCGTACTTTGAGGGCTGGGATAAGTGCCATGATAAGTTGGTGCATTGGGGTGGACGATAGCCTGCATATATATACACATACTTTATGACAATAGACTAATACAATATCCAAGAATAAGTTCTGTTACGATGATTGTGAGCCTGCGTGATGTAGTGTAGACGTTGAAGAGAATATCGCAGAGGGTTGCACTTACAGATGGGAATGGTTCCAATATGACTGCAGGTGGACGATACACACACACTTAACACTCTGGCAGATGTCTAAATAAGAAGAGAACTTCAGCGCTCTTTATAGCAATTTCGTATATTGTGAAAGAAAACAATCCTCAATTGATCAGAATGAGTGATAAAACAGTTCAATTGCTCGCGTAATTTGAGTAACGCCTTTCTATGCAACCAGTCCATTCCACCACGCCAACCCATACCATTTACTCGTTGAAAGCTCGTTAGTTCTGCCTTATGAATGTCCGACTCTATTAGTATTCAACAAAAGTCTCTTTTATTCGTGCGGCGTAGTTTCCATCAAACTTGAGAGTTCCTTCACCCTCGCAACCGCAACTTCAGCCCTCACAGCATCAGGTGCCTCTGACGTGAACACGAGCGCCAGAACAAGCGCAGCATCAAGTCTTAGCAAATACTCTTCCTGGGCTGTAACATCAGGCCAGGTAGCCACGTCAGTGTAGCCTTTGACGAAGCTCTCGTCAAGTTGACTGAACTCTAGCGTGCGAAAGAGGTCAATGGCTGCTGGACCGATGAGGGCATTGGTCCAATCAATCACGGCGCTTATTCTTCCATCTTTATGGCGTAGATTGACGTCGCGAAAGTCCATGTGAAGTAGACTTAAAGGGAAGCGCTTGAGACTTTCGAGGATATTGTGAATGAGCTCCCAGTTTGTTATCCAGCTTGATGCCTCTGGGACTGTTTGTGATAGCACTGAGAAGCGTCTTTTAAGTCTTTGTTCAATCGTTGAGAACACATCTTCTGTTTCCAACGCGACCGTCTGCATCGTTGGATCCGACAATGGCGTTGAATGTATCATCGCCGCTACACGTCCCATCTCCTCAAGTGTGATCTCTGTTCCATCGTCGTCTACGTACTCGCACAACATCGCTGGATAACCATCTTCTTCAAGATACTTGTATGCTTGAGGTACAGGTACGGAAGCGTTTTCCAGAAGTTTGTAGATCTTCATCTCTTGTTGAATGAGATCGCTTGCGTTGGTGTTTGGGTCATTAGCGTTCTGGTAGACTTTGACTCTGGGTACTCTGAGAACGACTGGACCATACGCTGGAGATCTTGCTTTGTAAACGAGGCATTCGAGGCCTTCGCCGGCGGCTTTGACGTCGGTGAGGTTCTCTGCCTTGATGAAGTGCTGAACTACCTCCATTGTGGTTTGCGAACAGTGATTTGCTGGGCTATCGAGAATCATCTTGGGATTCAGTCTTCCTTCAACATACACTATCAGAGATATGTAGTTTCTTGGCGGGAGGTTCTGGATGAGGCTCGTATATGCACTTAGAGCTTAGCGTCGAAGGATCGTGAATGAGTCACACAAGATGTGAGAACTAATTGAGTTAGAATTCACTCACTGATTCACCAACCTTGAATTACATAACGCTATCTCGGAATAATGTGAGTGGGAGCGATAATAAGCTACGAAACTAAGAGTAAGATGCTGTCGCGCATGGATTTTATTGCTATCATAGACTGTGGTAACATTGATACTGAGTTACAGGACCCCATTGTCCTCTTCCATACTAACGCGTAAATCGTCTCACCTTGACAGACTATCCTAAAAGCAACCAGACTAAAAGTCTACGGGGAGTCTTGATCCAGCAGCGTCGCCACCAACAGGGGCCCACGCGCGCGCACCCGACGAATGATCACCGGAGGACGGGCTACAGGCGGTGGGAATACAGATCTAGCCTCTTGTTTGAACGAGACTCCGTCTCTGTCAGATAGTTCGCTGAGGTCCCTCAAGGTGTAAGGAACTCCAGAAACATCGAAGTTGGTCTGTAAGAAGGACCGAAGTTCCGGGAATGACCCAGCTTGCTTTGCCTGGCACAATGCTACCATAGGCTGGTACATGCCCTTGTGGAGGTGTTTAGAGTCGATTCGAACCTTGGCAATAGAAGTGGGCAGAAGCTCGGTCAGACTGGTCGAATCAAGGTTACTTCCTTGTAAGATATGGGTAGCCTCATCCTCGCAGGATGTTCCAATAGAAAGGGCATCCCCACCAAGAACTAAAGTCTGTAGTCTTTCAAACCCCTTGAGTGAACGGAGGCGTAAAGGCATCCTAGGCGCCTCGTCTAGCGAGTGCCAGCAGCATTCTAGATGACGCAGGGTCGAAGAGGATTTATTGAGTGCGAGCTCGAGGCTCGAGGGTGTCACAGAGCCTACATGCTGGCCTACGTATATGAATGACTCAAGGGGGCGGCACTTTTCGAGGATTTTTCCAAGAGTTTCCGGGTCGACAATCACGTTGAAGAGCTCGAGACATGTGAGGTTTGCGAGCGGCGCTCTAGGAGAGTCATGTGGGTTCCCTTTCCACTCGATATAACCGGATTTGATGGCAATTGTCTTGATGTTGGGTGCCATCTCGAACAAGTTCTCCAGTGTGCTTAGATCACGGGTGGGCGTGGGAGACGTGCTTTCGAGGTGCAGATATCGCAGATCATGCAGCCTCTTCTGGGTTTTGCTTGCGAGTGCCTGACCGAAGGAGAGACGGTCTACCAAAGACAGTAGCTGGAGACCAGGCATCCGGCATAGTAGCGTGTACAAGGGGAATGGGTCGAGCTGATAAGTCAGGCGCCGGATGCAAGATCTCTTCTGCAGCTGGCGGCGATCTCTAAGGAACTCGGTGATCTTCTCCTCTGGCCATCCTCTTGCGTCGATGTTGTGGTAGATGTATGGCGTGGCAACCCTGTTCAGGACCCGACAGGTGCGTGCAAGGCTCACAAGGCTGGTGGTGACCTCGGCAGATGGCTTCTCCCATAATTTTCTCGGATCGGGAGTTGCGAGCGAGTTTGGCTGGGGATAGTGACTCAGATGGTCATTTGTGCAGTGGCTGCAGAGATGCCAACAAATGCCGGCCAGAATCTCTGTGGGCATATGATCGAGGGCAGGCTTGATCATGATGAGTTGAGTTGGATGCGAGGTACATGAGGGAAAGTGAGAGAGAAAAATGAGAAAAGAGTTGGTGGGCTTCCAAGGATTTATATGAGTCAAGGTTACACAAGCAAAAGGATAGTGACGCGATGATTCGTCTTGACGCGTGAGGGAAACGCGTGAATGATGAGATAGCCTGCCTACCTATGCAGCTGAGATATGCACAGCCCTAAGGTGACACAAGATGCCACAAGGAAGAAATCAGTAAAATTACTTCAGGCATAGATAAACGAAAATAGTTATCTAGTGAGTTTGCTGTTGCTGAAGATCCGTGAAACTATATGTATATCGCTAGAACTGCAGGGAACGGTAGTAGACACTTGGCAAATCATTCGTTCTTGGTTAAGAGAGTAGCTCAGAAGCACTTAACATATTATCAGGCTGCCAGTGAATCAATCACCCTAGTTCTAGTCTTGACTTGTGTCTCGACCCCTAGCACCACGTCTAAAAAGCGCCTTGTCCGTTGCACTGAACGATACGTTACATGTCTTGCTTAGCTGCGATAATCGACCACGTGAGTAAAAGGCCCTTATGCACCGCTCCGCAATCTCCTGTCGACTCATAGATAAACCTGCGAATAGCCTCTCAAACGCCGAATCCATCACATACCCCGTCGCCCAACTATAGCATCGTACCTCCTTCAACATCGGAAACGAGCCCTGCTTTACCGCCTCACCCAGTGCGAGAATCGGTTTATGGAGGCTAATACTCTCCGAATCAATGATGACGCTGCGGATTGATTGTGGCAAGAGGTTGACAAGACATGTCTTCAGCGTCTTTTTATCCTCAGCCCTTTCGAAGCGGAACCCTGGACCGCCGAGAATCAGCGTCTCAAGGTTGGCCAGGTCCTTGAAAGAACCCACGATCTCCATTCCGCTATCATTTACGGGCTGTGGCTCCCAGTAAAATTCAACATAGCGCAGCGTTTCCTGTCTTACAGAAAGTGCTTGTGGCAGGGTTTGGGGTGTAATATACTCGATAATCTCCCTTGCAGAATAGCTGAATATGAATGATTCAAGCTGTGGGCACGCATCGAGAATCAATCTAAGGCATATCGGGCTAACCAAGGTGTCGATAAGTTTCAGACTTTTGACATTTCCAAGTCCCCCTGATCCAAACGACCAGGACAACTCGGCGACTTGGATGACCAGTGTGTCGATCTGGGGTGCATGTCGGAGCAGCTCATAGATTTGTCGGCGGTGGGTGCTGTGTTGTGACTCCTTGCCAGATTGCTCAATATGTAGATACCGTAGATAGCGTAGTGACTTTAGCATTGCTTGGGGGGGGGATCTTGATTTCATGCTTCAAGCTGAGGCGTATGTGGAGAAGCTGGATTTGTGGCACATTAAGCAACACCATATTAAAGGAAGTGGAAGCGTCCTTTGCCTTTGTATAGGCCAAGCTGAGACTGCGAACATGATTGAGGGCATCATGCCCACGACCTCTGATTTGTGCGATAAATTCCTTGACATAGAGGATGTCGCTCTTGAGTTCGAGACGGTGATAGCGATGGGGCAGAGTGAATGTGTTCAGCGCCTGGCATGTCTCGGATAGATTAACGAGGGCTTTGACACCCTGAGTATCGCGTTCTCAGATTTTACTTGGGCAAGGTGTGACATGGTCTTGGCTGTTGGGGATGTGAGAAAGGGGCGCCGTCTGACAGTGTATGCAAAAAAGTTTGCATATCTTCTCAAGAATCTCTGGCGGCAGAGAGAGGAGACTCATGGTGATGATTGTGAATGGACAGTGGTGAATGAGTTTGGGGGACTGAGAGATGAGAAAGAAGAAGAAAGGAAATGTGTAAAAATGAGAAGTAGGACAACTGATAAATACACCAGCTAGACTGGTTTACTGTAATAAGCAAAATGAAATCAGGCTCAGATTTCAGGAAAGCTATATGCAAGCGCCCATAAGCCACTGTTACACCAGAAAAGGGGCGTGGTTTTTTTTTGTGCTAGCGAGGCTGTCAACTGAGACATCAGTCCTCAACAGCAAACAACTTGGTTGTCAACTCAAACGAGGTATTTGTGCAAAGTTCTTGAATTATGTTACGTTGGCTGGAGGTGAGTCATGGATGATGCTGAGGACTTTTCCTTGGCCAAAAAATGAATAAAAAAACAAGAAAAAAAGGCGGTGATCAAACAAAACTGAAAGTCGATGACATTATTCAGAGTCCTTTTGTGTTTGATGAGTATAAGGAGGAACAAGTTTTGAGGTTTGAGATCAATACATTTAGGATGAATTTGACTAAACATCTAAAAGCTTAGGAGCGTTCTAGGTGCACAACTTTCTAAGCTGTACACAACCTAGAAGGCCCGCTAATACCCAAGGCGGTGATGTGCTTCCATAGCCGCTGCTCCAGGAGTGGCTGAAGGCGTCTCAGCTGGAGGAGCAGGTGCTGAAGGTGCAGAGGGTGTAGGAGGGCTTGCAGCAGGAGTACTCTCAGCAGGGGGCGCAGGAGGAGCTTCTTCCTCAGCCGGAGTAAACGCTGCATCCGCCAACGGAATCTCACCAACCGTCCCGCCTGTAGCTGCACCAGCGTCGACGTTGGCCAGGGCACCGGCTGCTTTCTTGGAGAACTGGACCAAGTTTTCCTCAGAGGGGCTGGGAATGGTCAGTGTGTGTGTAGTACAGAGTGGAGTCGGACTCACGGGTTGATGGCCATCACCTGACCGATCTGACAGTGCGGTCCGGTAGCACAGTACAAATAAATGGGCTCCGTGTTGTTGAGAGGAACATTGAACGTCCCAACGGTTGTCTGGCCAGCCTCGAAAGGAATATGGCCACTGTGAATAACTCCAGACTGTGTAGCCTGGAGTGGCTGGCATGGGGAGTCTTCAGAGCTTTGGGTGACGGTATGATTTCCATTACTAAATTGGAACTGGATCACGTCTCCGGCTGCTGCTCGAATCATGTTGGGAACGAAGGTATCTTGAGCACCGCCGACGACAACGGGGATGATTCTGTTGGCTCGGGCTTCGAGAGGTGGATTTCTCTTGACTGTCAAGCATCAGCATGAAACTTCGGTTGTGTTTTATGAGCACTTACTCGAGACTGGCTGGTGAACTTCAAGCTCATGGAGTTCTCGTGGAGATATTTCAACGAGTGGCATCGCAGTCACAACTGCAGCCCACAGTAGAGTCTTGGCCAACATCTTGAATATTATCAACAAAAACGAAACTCAAAAGTTGGTTGGTAATGAGCGTATCGTAAAGAAGGTCCAGCCAACTAGCAAAAATTGAAATTAACAATTATAAATCCTCACCAGGAGGTAAAAAGAAGAGAATTTTGATAACTCAAAGAAGGTAAGAATGGTAAAACTGATCTGTGAATCAGACCATTATTCCCGACTGCAACTCAAGATGATCTTATAACATTTTCAAATCACTCATGATCGGGCACATGCGGAGCCTCATCTCTGGGCCGAAACTCGAGCTGTGACGAGAATTCGAATAGAGTTGCTCTTTTGCAAGATATGACAAATTCGCTAGCAGCCAAGATGTTTTGCAAACTTGTCTTGTTTCAGGGTACGGTTACGTGGTGTTTCACCCGCGACCACGATATATAGCCGAGATACGGTTTTAAGTAATATTTCATGTTTTGTGGCCTTGATTCATGTTTTAGAGTGATATTTCATGTTTGTAAGCAGTAAGAACAGTGACAAATTGATATAGGGCTTTTGAAACGGGGCATGCGTGGCTTTCGGCATGTGCGCGGCTTGGCGATCTTGATAGAGGTTTGATGTGATGTTGCATGAGTGATTCATCTGATGAAGCGATTATAGTGGCCAGAAGGGGAGGTTTAGGGGCCGAGAGGTTGAGCCGCAGGAGGTGAAATGATTCGTGATGGCCTTCAAGCTTGTTTCATCAGCATTAGGGAATGGGTGGAGATAGTCGTAATGTTAACCATAAATACAGAGCACTGCCACTTTATAGACTTATCGATTAAGTTTAATATCTGTTGCGCATGAATGTAAGTGTTACAATGTGTTGCCATGATGTCAGAGAGGTGAGGCATGATGTGGCCTTGATCGAGATGATTCCAGTGAGGTTACACCAGCCAGCCACTTCACTTATCGCAAGATAAGATATCTGCTTACCAAACTCCGCTCAACTATCCCGGAATACACATCATCATTCTCATTCCCTATGAAGTCAACGACAGTTACCCCGTGGGGGCATGCCCATCCCCGCAGAACCCCAACCCCAATTAGCCTGATCTTTACTCCCCCGCAAAGACCCCAATCTAAACATCGTCACTTTTCCGCTACTAACCTCCAATTCAACGCTGTCGTTGGTGGAATTTGAATTACCGATCGTGCCTTGACAGAACTAACGCTAGTGAGGTTCCATTGCCAGGGATTCATCGAGGATTATATTAACTACGGCATCGAATATCCGAATAAGCTTGCAGATAATATACATCCTCGAATGTGATTTGTGGATTTTAACATGTGAGTTTGGATCTGATTATATGCTTTGGGGGTTTAAATGAAGGAGTATCGGCCAATGCGAGGTTGAACTAGTAGATTTATATAGCAGCTGCAGGACCGTAGTATTTTGTCTGGACCAAGTGTCACGTATCTCGACATGAAGGGCTTCATCATCAAGACGGCAATTATTGCCGCGACTCTCTTTTCTACTGCGACTGCATCCGCCAAAGGACCTGTTGACACGTACAAAAAATGTCAACGCCAGACAAAGCGTGCTACAGAAGGATGTCCCAAGGGCACTCTCTTCGTAGCAAAGGATGATCCACGAGCAGACTTTTCCTCTATCCAGGACGCCATCGACTCGTTGGGTAACACAACAACCGCAGGCCATATTCTTATTGCGCCTGGAAACTACAGCGAGCAATTGAATGTCACCCGCAGAGGTCCCCTCCATCTCATCGGTGCTTCAAACAAGCCTTGGGTCAAGGATCTCTACGCCGATATTGACGTCAACACCACGGCTCAGAACGACGTTCAGATCTGGTTCAACCTTGCGAATACGAACAATGGAAGTTTGAGTGATAATGTATTCACGAGTGTACTCACCGTTGGACCCAATTTCAACGCTACGCTGACTGGATCTGGACCTACGGGTTTCCCTGTGCCTGCGGACACGCCTTTCGGATGCACGGATTTCAGGGCGTACAACATTGACTTCAGGAATGATTTTGCGCCGAGATCTTCTGGGCCTGCGCACGCGGTTGGTGTGAGCAGGGCCAATGCCGGCTTTTACTCTTGTGGATTCTACTCTTACCAAGATACTGTAAGTCAAAATCACCATTTGATAGCTTGTAGCTGACGTTTTAGGTCTACGTTGGAAAACTTGGAAATGCCTACTTCTACGACAATATCATCGCTGGAGAGACTGATTTCCTGTACGGTTTCGGCACAGCATGGATTGAGAAGTCAACACTTTCTCTCCGAGGTTGCGGAGGCGGCATCACAGCTTGGAAAGGCACTAACACAACTTTCACTAATAAATACGGCGTCTACATCGACAACTCCCAGGTCATCCCCGTAAACTCCACCATCGCCACAAACTTTGTTGGGAAATGTGCCCTCGGCCGACCATGGAACTCACAGCACAAGTCGATCTTTATGCAGTCGTACTTGGATGCTGTGATCTTGCCTGCTGGGTATATCGAATGGAGCAAGTCGACACCTAGAGTCGATAATTACACCTTTATGGCGACGTGGAATGATCATGGGCCGGGATATAATGTTGAGGCTGAGAAGGCGAGTAATATTACGAAGGTTTTGACGAATGCGGAGGTTAGGCCTTATAGAGCGCCTGCGGATGTATTTCAGACTCCTGAAGGGAAGTTTGGACACGTCAAGTGGATTGACAAGAAGGCTCTGTGAAGACTTTCAGCTCGACTAGGATTAAAACAAATTTGAGATGTCCCGCGGCTCAATACATCGCATGTGATATTGTGATTCACCACCACCATGACTCGGCATCAGAAGCCCGAACTCTCTACCTCCTTTTTAGCCCGAATGTCTCAGTAGTCAGCCTCAAGCAAGGCATGTCTCAAACTATCACGGCTCTCAGATATTTATTCCCGCCTTACTTTCGCGATTTGACGTGAACAAGTTACCGCTGCCAAGTGAATGAGGATCCCCAAAGCGAGATGAGACTTGAAGCCATTTGCAGGGGTGTAAACTCTGTGTCCAATGGCGCGTTTCATTTCTTTAATTGCCCCTTATTTTAGTTCGCGGGGTAAAAGACGCTAAGATTAGTAGTTGGATGATTCAGGATTGGGAGGTGATCTTCACATGAGAAGAGCGAAGATGGTACGATATATGAGCTTTGGCCTCTACTCTGTACAGAAGAATCAGATATATGATCAGAGTATATAGTTGAGGAATAATAAGAAAGTATCTTGAGTTAGATACTGATTAAGGCGGAATAGCTCCCCGAAAGTCTGTGATAATCTATGCCCATATCAAGTAGGTAATACAATCGACGCCAGTGGCAAAGCAAACCAGTTACATCCCAACAAACAAGCCACTTCCTCTACCCCGGAGTAAACGTTCCCGGTAATAAGAATCCTTCAACGAGGCATCCATCAACACATAAACACCCCCTGCCTGATCTACAAATCTGACATCTCCCTCCTCCACTTTCTCCTCTTTATCTCACAGTATGAGCTGACGAGACAATTCTGCCTTCGAGGCGCCTTCGAAATGGGCTACTCAGGCGGCGACGATCAACGAAGCCCTTCGATAACCATACCCATCGCAGTCTATATGGGAATTTCTCTGTACAATGTTATTGAGCTCAATGTTCTTATCCTTACGACGTTCAAGACGAGGAAGAGCTTGTACTTTTGGAGCTTTCTGGCTGCTACGAATGGAATTGCACCTCATACCATTGGATTTCTCCTCAAAAACCTGGTCTTTTCTGATAATTTTGTTTTGTACATCACGCTTATTTCTGTTGGTTGGGTTTTGATGGTTACAGGCCAATCGCTCGTTTTATACTCTCGACTACACCTCATTTTCTGGAACCAGTTCATTCTAAAGCTTGTGCTAGCTATGATCATCACCAATGCTGTTGTTCTGCATATTCCGATTATTATTCTTATGTACGGCGCCAATAGCAGCGACAGGAATCCATGGGTCCATCCTTATCAGATCTACGAAAAGATTCAAGTCACGGTGTTCTTCTTCCAAGAACTTATCATCTCAGCAATCTACATCAAAGCGTGCTCTTCGTTCTTTGGGACAGAAGGGCTTTTATATCGAAAAGGCGTTCGACGAATGAGGAGGCATTTACTCTTCGTCAACATTGTTATTATTCTCCTCGACAATCCGATCCTCGTCCTTGAGTTCGCAGACTTTTACGACTTTCAGACAGCTTACAAAGCAATTGTCTACAGTATCAAGTTGAAGCTTGAGTTTAACCTTTTAAATCGGCTTGTGGAGGTTGCAAAAGGGAATGATACACGTGGGGCTGAGAGTGGAAATCAAATTATGCGTTTAAATGCTTTTGAGCAAGATTGTGCTGGATATATGACCAAGGACAGTGAACGGGGGAATATTGAAAGGGATACAGATTCCAAGCGGCGAAAACGAGGGAACTCGAATGCGGATGATAGGATTTTAATTGAGACGGAAATATCCGTGAGTTATGTTGAAAGGAGGGAGGATGATAATGAAAGCACGGGATCAAGGATGTCGACATAGGATTAAATTCACGAATGAGATGGCTTTGCCTCCTCAACTGATATATTACAAAAGAACTTTATAAAAGGCTCAAGTGTGATTGTAAAATCGAAGTCGAAAAGGAACCTTTTACACTTTCAAGTTACATACCTAAGGTAGACAACTATGGAGAGACATGCACGCCATAAAGTTAAAGCTTACCTAGGCAGATAATACCTTATGGGTAACAGGAACATGATTCTTACTTACGATTTAAAGTGTCTATTGTTTTTTTTAAAAGTTTCTACTATAGCTATTGCATCTGATTTATTTATGGAAGGATGTTCTCAAACATTATCGCTCGAGCGAAATCAGAATAAATTTCATTGGGTTCTCAGCTGAAGGAAAAGGGATGCACCTGAGAGAACAAAGTTTGATGCCTACACTTTAAGCATTAAACTTCATCTAGCTTTCGTTGGCCAAATTCTGTGTGTGACTCACTAAGCGTTAACTCTTTCCTCTTCTGCCTATAAATAGCCGTCAAGAGTTCCCCTTTCCCGCCCAGAATCAGAAAATCATTTTCACTCCTCTTCAAAAATTTGTGGCCCTTGGTAGAGGAGATCTCTCCTTCAACCCAATATTTCATCCAGTTTCTGACAACAACACCATCTCCTTCTGTCGAAACCTCTGTCATCCCTGGGGTTGCTTCCTCGTCTCAACTTGAATTGGAGGGATGAAGGAATCATTCCAGCAGCAGAACTCAACCCCAAAGACGAGCTCAGTTCTATATCTCGTCACCGTGGACTAGCTAGTACGTCTCGCTGAGTCTGCAGTCTATCGCGATTGGGGGGTGAGGGGTGAGAGTTCTTTGGTCCACGCACTCCTCAGCTAATGCCCTTTCGTTCTTCTTGATTTCGGACCTGTCTTTGCATTCGCCTAAAATTATCCGTTTTAGAGGATATCAATCATGTCTTAACGAAGTTGCGCCTCAATCTTCTTGAGTCTCCAGTCTTGAGATCAGATGTCGCAGCCTCTGGCTTCTAGCCTCCGATGCATTACCATCAGCCAACAAACAAAACCGCAAAGCCTGAACATTTATGGCGATCACGGAATTCCGTCCCTCAAAGTCGTCTCGACAATTGCGAAATCATCAAGAAACCAACCAAGCTTGCCTGCAAGTTCTCCGCCCCAACTACTGGACCAACAACGCTGGCCTCAATCATGGTCAAGTTGTCGAACTCGAACAACCCGCGACTGGAACCCGGGGCTGAGAGCTTATAATCACCACATAGAACTCGGGTTCTTCTCGCAACTTTTGTCGCAACCGCCGTGCCGAGGCTGTCTATTTACGGTGTCTGATCCCTTTTTTACCAGTGTCTGGAAATTGACACTCCTTGGACGAGCGCTGTCGAACTATGCAAGGATAGTTTCAAGAGAGCCTCTTCTGGCATGGCATTTCCATGAATGCTACATGCTTCGAGAATTCGTCAAGACATATCAAGCCAACACGACGTCCAACCAAACAAGATCAAGAGTTTATTGACGACGAGTCAACTGAAGACACAAAAACATCCGAGGACGGTGCTCAAGAAAGAGACATGGTAGAAGGCGAGCATCAAACGGAACTCCAGTCAAATGCGAGCTACGAACCAGAATCTGATGAGTCAGAGGAAGCTTCCGACTCTAACTCATCTGAAAGCGAACTGGGAGATCATCCAGATTCTGAGGATGACTATTTAGATATGACACACTGAGATCGCTCCAACACACTCGAAAATCTCTGTCTGTCAGAGACTACAGGTTCCTCTGGATGCTCATTGACGAGGACCTCTCCGAGAGAAGAAATTCTCACTCAAAACCACAAATCACAAACCACAGAGATGCCTCTTCCAAACGGAAGGATTGCTAAGCTCTAAGTTCTGTCTGCCGGAATAAGCTCTCAGCCACAAGTCTCAACTGCAAATAACACTTCTAGCTCCCAATTTAGACATCAATACCATGATGACTGACCAATTGCTACAGCATAAAGCTGATATCATGAAAACCACCTTGGCTTTCAATCCACCTGCGGTGACGAGTTGTGTATTCTTCATGATACTAAAAGGAATACGGCAACAGTGGCGTGAGCCAAAGCTGCACCTCTCAGGTTGGGTCTTGGACGGGCCGCGACATTCAGATGACGAACTCCGTTCCAGCGGCGAAGGAGAGCATGCGAGACGCTCCCAGGCATCGCGAGATTGCAAATTGTCAGAACAGCGATACAAATGTGGCATTGGCATTGTTAAATCTACCTCTATTACCAAACAGAAGGGATAATTGGCGGCCGGTCCCCACCAGGGCAACCTCGCAGCCCTTTACGCCGGTATATCAGATGAGCACCCAGGAATCCGAGGTCTGGATTACGGCCCTGTCAAAGAACAGGCCAAGCGGTGCTGGACCTGTCGATGAATCAGGTCGTCAATGAGCCCGACGACGGTGTCCATTTGGCTCTTGATGTGAGGGGTGATGAAGCAGGGATAGACAGCGTCCATCCCTATCATAAGAGAATAGGATGTAACCATGCGAGTCGACTTTAACACTCACGAAATTACATCTGGGCAGTATAGGAAGCCATACACAAAGACAGAAGACTTGTTTCAGCCATGGCTGTAGTAATAGACCTGATTGTTACATTCGTCTCGAGTAACCATGCACCTCGGATATTTATTTCCTTGATTTATTAAACTTGAGGCGAATAATTTGGGGGCCGTTCCCTAGCCGCATACCTGTGCCCCTCCTCTGCATGGTCATCCGTCTTACTATCCGAGTATTAGGTGATAACCTTGTTTCTGCAATGTATCTTTCGACGATTATGTGCTTGAAACAGATGAACTCGAGCGGCTTCGGAGGCGGGAGTTTTATTATCTCCAGGGAAATAACCGAAGACGCCCGGTTATTGAGACAATGGGTCTGGCGCATTAAAAATCTGACCGCTTAATGGTGCTTCTTGAAGGATTGCAGTCTAAAGAGGGCTGAGCTAGGATCCGCAGGTCTAGGACGGAATTGGTTACCTGCGCGGACCAACCTTGCATGACCGTTGGACAGGAACGACAAGGTTGTTTCAGCTTTTGGTAGGGTTAGAAATCACTCAATAAACATTCGGGGGTCTTGGGCAAAGAATTGATGTACAATACCTCTTGTTTAGTTGTGTAAGTCACAAAGGCTGCTGTATTCACCCGGGTATCATCAACTATCACGGCCTAAGTTAAAGTGAAGTATCATGTTGTCAGATCTTGGCGTTATCCTTAAGCAACACGCCTAACCAGGATCATCGTGACAACTCAACTAATCCGGCCACAGAGAGCCTAGCCCAGCCTAGCCTAAACATTCATGTCTCTCAAAACTGCCCATCCCAGAAAAACGCCTCGTTCTTGGCACCACTCATACCCTCGCTCCAAGCACCAACCAACCCCCGTCAATCCTTAATTTTCAGCTCTGCCTCCAAAAGAGATGAGAAACCCCGCCCGTGATTTCTCATCTCTTTCCCGCTTCCTTTATTCTTCTGCTGACCGTCATTGCTTCCCATTCGACTGCCAAGATGAAGTATCACGGCCTTTTGCTTGGTGTCTCCGCCGGGGCAAACGCTCTAGCCATCGCTGAGGCGACAAAGCGTCGAGATGCGGGATACATGTATCAGCCTGATCCGACCCCCATTGTGGGGATCTCTGATCTGAGGCATTTGGCCCTGGGGAAACGACAGGAGACTACCGCTGCGGCATCGACCTTTACGCTTGTTGTCAGTCCTGACTCAACTTGTGGTTTTTTGTCGGGTTCACCTGGAAATGCGATTACTTGCGGCAACAGAGAAAAGTGTAGTTGGGAGCTGCGGTATGCTACTGCCATTTTTTGCGGCGCTCAGGCGTATAATCGCTGTTTGGAGAGGGATGATGCTCTAGATACGAAACTCTGCGATGATGTTTGTCAGAGCAACCAGTATAACCTCCTTTGGTGAGTGAAATAATTGGCTTCATAGTGAAAACGCGACTGACTGATCAGCACCAATACTGCTTCGCCTTATTGCGGAACATATAACTATCCTTCTGGTGTTGTTGGCTTCAGATGCGCAACGGCATCAGTGACAGCCGCCCAGGATGTTGAGTTCACATACACCAGCCAAAAGGGCCGCAGCTTCTCTACGACGATGGTTTCTGACGAAACTTCATCAACTATCGCCTCAAGCTCAGAGCCTGGATCATCAACAACAGAGGAGCCTTCATCGACGACTTCAGAAGCTGAGCCCACTGAATCTGACTCAGGCGGCGGCGGAAGCTCAACGCCTGTCGGTGCCATTGTCGGAGGTTCAATCGGTGGTTTCGTCGCTTTGTCGCTTGTAGTTCTCGGCGCATTCTGGATCTGGCGAAAGAACAAGAACAAGAACGCCGCTCAACCATCACCCCAACAACCACCCGTGACTGCAGCTTCATCGATGCCTCCCCCAGGCCCATACGGTGACACTGTACCCCCGATGGCGCAACATTATCCTAAATCGGATGTTACATCGCCAACCCAGTCTGAGTGGAGAGAGTCTATGATTACGGCGCAGACTGCTACTACGCCTGTGCAGAACCAGGCGTGGGGTCAGTATCCTCAGGGTTCTCCATATCCTCCTCAGGCACAGCCGCAGGAACTACACCCACAGGGAAACCAGGGACTTCAGGATGGTCAGGTCCATGAGATGCCTTCTGATACCAACTACCACCGTTGAGAAGGGTTAGGAGAGGGGATTTATCACTAAGGGGTTTGTGGAGGAGAGATGACGGCTTTAGATATATATATCAAACTGACGAATGTTTTTATGATTTGTCTTTATAATTCTTACTGCAAATTGAAACAATACCATTTTCACACAGCAAAGTCGGCCTCTATGAGCTTCTAGTTTATGAGATTTTGATTTTGATAGGTATCAATAAACCAAATATCAAAATGATATCAAGTATGACGGCATATACTAGCTGAATATGTCACTGAGGCTCACAAGTGTCACAAGATTAAGCTTAAAACGCCACGATTGCTATGACAGGTTACCTCTGAATCAGCCTCACTAGTTCACGCGCACCGCGTTGTTCGCTTGACATATTCATGATGCTTTGGAACAGACTCGTTGTAAGTCTTGGCATAACTCCTCCATATGCCAACCCCGATCTCAATGCGTCACAACAGTATATACCATAAAATGAAACATATTCATCAATTCATTCGCTAAATCAATTTAGATCAACTACTCAATCTGGCCTCATCCCCAAACTCATAGCAATTTCATGTCTCATTTCTCCTCACGTTATCTCAGTCTTACAGGCGGAATTTGACCTCAAGTTCGCCAGGTGCCTGGTAAGTAGGAACCTTCATCTCCAAAGCCTCACCAGAATATCCAAGATCCTCCGCAACAAGAATAGCAGCCTTCTCACCAATGAGTAGAGCAGTAGAGTAAGTGTTGCAGCCGACGTTGTCAGGGCAGATAGACAGATCAGCGACCTTGAGACCCTTGACGCCGTGGACGTTGAGTCTCTCGTCGAGAACACCGTGCTTGACGATGCTGTTGCCCTCCTTGGGTGCCATGGAGCAGGTTCCGAGGCAGTGCCAGGTTGATTCGGTGTGGCGCTTGACCCATTCTGAGGATGTTAGTTAGTATACTGGTGATGGAGATGGGGATGGGGGGGCTTACCCTCGACGGCCTTGATGTCGGCATCACTGTACTTGAGCTCCTCGCGGATGTGAGCCTTGTTGGAGTTGAGGATGTTGGCACCGGGCTTGCGGTCTGCCTCGGGGAGAGGAGAAGACCAGCTTCCGTGGCCTATACCAGCAGTGAGGTTACCGGGGAGAGCGTATTGCTTGGTGGTGTCAAGGTCGAGATCATGAGCACGAACAGGGCTGTCATAGTCAAAGAAGGGGTGCTAAAAGAGTCAGTTGCCGTTTTGAGGTAAGATATTGGATGACTTACCATGTTCTCGACTTCACCGGCGTAGGCGTCCATGCGGCGGGCAGTCTCACGAGACTTGATGTATCCCCAGACTATGGGAACCATATCACGCTCATCGTTCATCTGAAATGGTCAGTATTTGTTCATGACAAAGGGTGATGTAACTCACGAATCCAGCATCGAAATCGGGAGTATCATATGGATCGGCACTCTTGATGTGAGTGAAGCCACGAGAGAAAGGATACTCGAGGAAGTGGAACATGGAGAAGAACTTTCCAGGGGGCCTGTAATCAGTCAGTACAAACATAGGCTTCACTGAAGCTGCTAACTTACATGAGCATGTGATCACCGAAGAAACCTGCAATCACAGAGTAATGCATAACAGGCTTATCAGGCTTGTTCTTGAAGTAAGACTTCCATCCCTCGGTGAAGTGAGGCGTAGGCCACCTCTCAAAGTCCTTGAGCTCTTGCTCAGTAGGTCGGATCTTGACACCGGCCTCGATACCGTTGGTGGCAAGGGGTCCCTATTTTCAGGTCAGCCAGTACATTATATCAAGGATATATCATTCTCACCGATCCCTTGCTATGCCATTCGTCAAAGACACGCTGTTCATTTCGTCAGTATAGGTCAAGTTACGCAGCTGTAGGTGGGTGGGGGGTTACCTTTTGGACCTCGGGGTCTCCTCGAACAAAGTCATCGAAACTCTCAGTATCCGGCTTAGCCCGATATACCGAAAAGGTAAGGTAATGATCCTGGAAATTAAGTCCAACACCAGGAAGATCAACCTTGGGCTCGACGCCAGCAGCGCGAAGCTTCTGGGGGTCACCGATACCAGAGCGCTGAAGAATCAAAGGCGAAGAAAGCGTACCGCCACTAACGACAATCTGCTTCCTAGCACGGAAGATTCTCGTCTGCAGCTGGTTCGGGTGAAGCGGCTTGGTAGGAACAGTCTGGACACCAACGGCGCGACCGTTCTCCATGATGATCTTGTCGACCTTTGTGTTGCAGGCAAGGTACAAGTTACTGTGCTTAGCACGCGTGGCGTGGATGTAAGCGTGCGCTGAGTCACTGCGACGGCCTGTGTCACGGTTGATCCATTTGAGCCAGTGCTCTGCACCGTGGCCGGTGGAGAGATCCTGGAGATCGTCGACGAAGGGGATGCCTTGGGACTCAGCGGCGCGGAGGAAGTCGTCCTTTATGGGGTAGGTGTAGTTGCCGAAGGAGACTTTGATGGGACCCTCGAAGCCGTGGATGTCTGGGTTGACTGAGTGGCGCTGGTAGGTCTCGTGCTTCCTCATAAGGGGGAGGAGTTCCTCAGTGGTCCAGCCCTTGGCTTGGAAGTCATCGTCTGAGAGTTGTTAGTGGTGTTTTGGGTGAGTGTCTAGTGAGTTGAGCTTACAGTCCGAGGCACTAGCTCGAGTGTACATCATAAAGTTGATGGAAGAACCTCCACCAAGGATCTGCAACAGTTAGTTCATGATCTTCACTCCCCTCGAACTTCAACTTACATGAGCGCATGGCACAGTAGCAGAACGTCCCGCAAGCCACTTGCTAGGACGAGACTGGTAAAACGAAGCCGTCTTGGAGTCCAGCTTCATGTTACGTGGGTAGATACCAGGCCTAAACACCCAAGGATTGTTGAGGTTGCTCTCGCCAGCCTCGATGAGCAGAACCTTGAGATTGTGGTCAAGGTTCGCCAATCGTCCAGCAACGACACAACCGCAACTTCCACCACCACACACAATGATGTCGAACTCCTCTGGCAGAACGCCGAGGCTGTTCGCGTACGAGTTTGGAGTCGCCATGATGAAGAAGCTGCAACTTTTGAAGCTGCTTGATATTTCGACAAAAAGGGAGAGCTCTACAGCTTATTTATAACATGCACAGATGTCCGTATAACGATCTTTACTGTGTATCAGATGCCGAATGATCCCCGAAGGTTGGTAGCATGTCCATCGGATGCTGGATGCAGTATCATCAACTCTGCGAACCCCTCTCGATACAAGATTGCGGGCACCAATGGCATATGCATGGCAGGGTCATCTGGGGTAATAAGATTGTGGATAATGGTTTCATTCTCATCAGCTCTAGCTCTGTCTTCGTCTGGGGGAGAGATGCTGGTGCTGGCTGGGCACAGTATCTTGCTTGGCCTGCAGGTCAGGGATATCATCTGCTTCGCCGCTTTGACTGCGGGTCAAGGTTTCCCGAGACTTCCTTCTCCTATTAGAAGAGAAGAAAGAGACAATTGAGTTTGGCAGGTTGGTTTGGGGAATGTTGTTAAAAAGCATTGATATCTGTCTGATCCGGTCTGAAACTCGCTGGTGAACTTTTGGTAGCAGAACTGACTCGCACTTTCATATCCGATCTTGAACAACGTCAGTGCAACTCTGATCCCCGCCGGATAAAGCAGCTCCCACCACCGTGCAGATACATGATACAAAATATAACGTATCATGTATGATATCCCACATCAGGCAAACTTCCCTTGTCCCGAGAGCGAACCAAGCCCACTCGATGCAAACCAACACAGAAATACCAAGGATTCAAGTTGCATGTAAGATTACGACTTAACGGGCGTTAGCTACCCATGTCGTTTACCCCCAGGGTTATTCCCGGACAAATAGACAGCTGCTAGAATGCGGGGAGAGCTACGCCAAGAGAGGGCTCGAGAGTTTGATGGTCGGCAATCATTGTCTCCCCCCGGAAAAGGACTATTACACGAAGATGACGAGGCGGGGGTGAGCAAAGGATCAGGGATGCAATTGGTCTGGGGAAGACTGAAGTTGTGTTCTTTGCGGGTGGGATCTTCAGACTGTTGGTGGAGTGCGGCCGTTCCCCCGCAATCTGACTATCGACCTTTTGGCCCTGATCGGTACAGTCCGCAGGGGTTACAAATGTGCATTTCCGCATTTTCAGTCATACCCCACCCCACCGCGGAATAGGTCAAATTACCCCTTATTAGCCAGTTGAAGGGCAGATACTAATGCTTTTTTTTACCTATTTTTTCTACCTAAAATTAAGATTTTAAAAGAATTAGTACCTTACAACTAACTTTTACCATTAAATGATATAAATTATAATGCAGCTAATTGAGGTCATCATAACTATAAGGCTAGCAGCTTTGCATAAAGCTAGGACCTATTTTTTATCACAACACCACAACTACCTCAATTTTACACCTTTTGCAGCCGTTTTTTCGATTATCAATGACTTCAACTACCGATTTTAAGATCTATAAAGACGAGAGACCAGTCCAAGGACCTAGAGGACGTTGGGGACGTTGGAGAATCGCTGGAGATGGCTTTATCCGTCCCCAAGACGAACCGACCCCTGAATGAAGCCGCAGCCGCAGCCGTAGCCCTCTTCAGGAGCTTCCCCAAGCAAGGAATCAACAGTCAAAGGAATTATCTCGTGATAATCATTTTCATTGCAAAGTCCTATCTAAAGATGCTAAAATAATAGCTTCTAAGATTAAAGATATTATAGGCTATACTTAAAGATAAGTTAAGTACTCCCTTAACTACCTTTTAACCCTAAAGAAAGATATCTCCTATCCTTAGAAGAAGAGGCTTAATAACAAGCAGCTTAAGACTCTTTATTAGTAGCTCTATAAGCATCCCCTACGCCGTGAGGTCAACTGGAGGGACTTCCAGTCTGTTATTCTGGGTTTTTGTAACATCAGAATAGATGCTATCAATACCAGGATGGATTTCCTAGGTTTTGAATGTCGTTATCCGGGGAAGAAGCTAAGGACTGATCTATCAATTCAGGTAGAGCGTCTTGAGATGTGTTGCGAAGCCCTATGCCTTTTCCCTGACCCTGTTAATTAGGTTAACGGTTATATTGCCTTTTCAGATGAGAAGACTTTCTATAATATGAAGAGCGGTTAACACCCTATAACTGTCTATTAGGATAAAGATATCTCTAATTTCCAATTTATTAGACAGTTAGGGTATAGGATAAATCACTAGGGAGTCTTCTGCGGTCAGTGGAAGGGTCTTAACTTCATCTTTGGATTTGATATCCTGAATAACGCCTACAACTACTGTGTCGGTCCTCTTAAACATGCCAACAGCTTCCTCTATTAGATCAAGCAGCTAACTAGCTGCCATAATGTCTATTTCTAACAGGATAACTCAAGCGTATACACTGCAGACTACACTAAAACCTATATACAGGAGCATTTCCCCCACAGACTTCTCCCTTAATCACGATACAGTCCTGATCTCAATCCTATCAAAAATCTGTAGCCTATAATAGAGATGTAGATAGATAACCATTACAATACAGATAGTCTCAATCATTAATAACAAAAGGAAGCTATTAACGCCGCCTGGGAAGCTATCAATAAAGATTTCCTCGTAAAGCTATCCCTTTCAACCTAAGACCGGTTTCTACGATGTATCCGGGAAGGAGGCTTTCTATTAGACTATTAGCTACAGTATCAGTACCTTAATATATCAGTTATCACATACAAAAACCGACCCCAGTCACGTACCTATACCGATGACAGTAGCATACCCACAATGTCTCCACTGTGGGCTTTGTACCGATTTCACATTTGCAGCCCCTGGGGGCTGTATCCAACATAACATGTTAGGTGGGTCAAACAAGGGTACTTATTTTTCGCTGCATAAAGTGCTTGTACCTCTAGAATCCCTGTTCTAGAGTAATGCAGCGTGGATCCCGTCAGATCAGTCGGTCCAGGCAGGCTCATTGCTGACTGATCTGCTAGATCCTTTCCTGGGAAGCTAATGTTAGCCTTGTGATGATTTGACCACCTTCTGCTATAGAAAACGCATACCTGTGAGAACTACAGTAACTATGTTATCATTATTAAGGACCCTAACCCTAAGGCCTGCAGCTGGCTTACAAATCACGATTAAGGCTATCACGAATGGCCAAGCTGCTAATAAAGACCCTTTTGCTAATGATAATAATTTGCCCTTACTAAATATAATGCTAAGCATAATGCTGCTACTAGCCTTAAGGCAGAAGACCCTGCAATAGGCACTACTTCTATTACTAATAAAGAAGAAGAAGCTATAGTTAAGATAGAATAATAATTAAATATAAATACTGCTAGAGCTATATTATAAAGCTTATAATAGAGGTAATTTAAGTAGTAAAAAGTTTATAAATATAAGGTAAGTATATATAAATATTATCTTTAAATTATTAAAAGAGTTTCTAGCTATTAGCTTTAATTATATAAAGATTAATAGAAAGATTAATAATTTATTAAAAATTTAAGAAGTATTTTTTATAATTAATAATAATAATAATATATTATATAATTATAATATTAATATTATTTTTATAAGTAATAAGCTTTAGAAGTAAGCCTTTAAAGTTAAAAAGGAGGTTAAGCTTATTACTATTAAGGCTATAAATATAAAGGGATTATTAGCCTTAATTATAATTAAGATCTTAAGTAATAATAAAGATAAAGATAATAAAAAGAATAAAGATAAAGAAGTAACTATTTTTAGTAATAGTATAGTAATAAGTATATTAAAGTTATCTTCTAGTTAAGCTATTATAATAAAATTAATATAAAAATAGAAGTATAATATCTCTATTACCTTATTATAGTAAATACTATTATTACTAATAAAGAGATAATATAGAAATATTTCTAAAGGTTATAGTTAATTAAGAAATATTAGTAAAACTCTAATTACTATACTTACTACTTATTAAACTTACTATATAATTAAAGCTATAAATATAAAAGCTATAATTTATAATATTAAAGAATATTTTAAAGATATAATAATAAATAAAAAGATTAAACTATTTAAAGACTAGTTATTTCTTTATTAGAATAATATAATAGAATATAATAATTTAAAGAAGAAGTTTAAAGAGAGGCTATTTAAAAGATATATTATAAAAGCTTTAAAAGTAACTTTAAGAGAAGATATAAAAATAAGCAGTTTCTTAAAAGAGTTATTAGCAGTAGAAAGTAAAATATATATTTTCTAGTTAATAGAAATAAATATAATAGTAAAAATTATTTAATTTAATATTATAAGGTTATAAAATAAAAAAGAAAGTATTATAAAGAAGTTATATTATAAGTTAAAATAGTAATATAGCTATATTAGTATTAAGACTAAAAAAAAGCCAGCTTTATAGGTTATATTAACTTAAATTAAGTTATTAAGCTAGGCACTTAAAATAGCCTTAATTACTTATTAGTATTATTATAACTATTAAATATACTTTAAATAAATTTAAATTTAATATTTATAGTATTTAAAGGTAAATTAATAATTTTAAATTTTAGTAGATTTTTAAATGCTAAATTTATAAAGAAATTCTATTATAGATAAAGGTAAGTTATTCTAGGTAGCTAGGCTACTAAATTAGCATATAGCCCCTATAACCCTGCTACTAGTATTACTATAGCAGGCACCTAAAAAAATGCAATAGCCTCTAATAAGAGATAAAATTATAATATTTAAGCACTTTAGCTTAATAAGGAGGCTATTATTACTTTAACTTATTTTAATATTAAATAATTAGTAAAGAAAGATAATAAATATATTAATTAATAGCCTAAAAGTAAAAGAGTTTACTTTAAGAATTTAAAGAAAACTAGATATTAATTAATAATATTATAATTTTTACTTTTAAAAATACTAAACCTTTAAAATAAGGCTATAAAATTTATAACTACCTTATATTTAAGATACTTATAAGATTAGCTTTTTAAGGAAAATAAGAGGCCTATTTCCTACCTAGCTAACTGCTTTTTTTAATACTATAACCTTCTTTTCTTATTATTACTACTACCTGTAAAGAGGGAAATTACTCTTATTAAGATTCTTAAGCTTCTTAATAAGCTAGTTAACCTCTTTAACTTTTATATAATATTCTTTATAAGCTTTCTATTACTTATTTATAATAATTAACTTTAAAGTTAAGGCATTTTCTAACTATATATACTTATTTACCTAGTCTTTAACCTCCTTTAAGACTTCCCTTTTCTCTTTATCTTTTTTATTAGCCTCTTTATTAGCCTTATAGCTGCTAATAAAGTTTATTAGCTTTATATAAATATAAATAAATAGAATCTATTTATATATAAAATACTTTAGCACTTTATAATAAAGGATCTAGAACTTCCTTTTTATATAACTAAAAGCAAGTTTAATAATAATCCTAAGATATAATTAATAGAAATTATATAGCTTCTTTTTATTTTAAAGTCTATTATAAGTTATTTTCTAGTTATTTAAATAATATTTAATATTAATATAAAAAATAATAAATCCTTAATAAGATTTAAAGCTAATATTACTAATATAAAATTAATTTTTTAAGATTTTAAAACTCTTAAAGTAAATATACTATATTAATAAAGTATTATTAATAAAGTTCTTATAACTAGTAAAGATATATAAGAAAGTCTTATTTAACTATATAATATAAAGAATATTTTAAGAAATTAAAGACTTTTTATTATATTATTTTTTCTATTTCTTATTAAAAATATATATAATAAAATAAGTTTTATTTACTATATTAATATAACTATAAAAATACTAACTGCTTTATTAAGCTATTATTTCTAGGAAAATAAAGCTATTATTAAAAAGTTAAATAATATATATATAAAGCTTTAAAAAGGCCTTTACTGCTACTATTACTATAATTAAAACTATACTTTAGCTTATCTTAAAGAAGTCTACTATAAGGTATTAAGATATACCTTAACTAATTATATATAGAAATATTATAACTTTCTGCTTTAAGGTTTACTATTTTATATCTTTTAGCGCTATATTCTCTCTTAATTATTTAACTAATTTATTAAAAACCTCTTTAGAAACTCTAAAGATCTTAAAGAACCTTACTAGGCTACCTTAAAGCAGTTTCTAAGCCTTTATTATAGCTACTAATAGTTTTCTAGAGTTAATAATATATCTTAAAATAAAACTATAAGGTATTTATAGTATTTCTTAATCTAGCTATAATTAGCTAATCTCTTTAAGTATTTATATAAATAGAAAGTCTTTAAGATTATTTTAATCTTTATTATTACTATAATTAAAATTAAAATTATTTATTTTTAAAGGCTTAATTTAAGGATTTTAGTATAAGCTTAGTATAACCTTATTAGCCTTCTAGTTATATTTAGTAAACTAGGTAAAAGTAAAGATTTAAACCTTTATATTACTCTATTAACTTTTTAGCTAAAAAATTAACTTTTAAGTTATATTCCTTTAGTAATCTTCTTCTAAGGAGTTTATAGTAGAAAAGGTATATCCCTTAAGCTTATATAACTTAACACTAAGTAGAAATTATAAAAAACTAATATTTTATTACTAACAGGCCCCAAATTGGGGATAGCCTTACCTTCAGACCTACCAGTTATGTTATGTTGAAAGCTTATGTTGGATACCGATTAGGGCCTTTGGTAACTATATCGGCTCTATTCTTGGCATATCAACCAACGCAACACAGCAACAGCAAAAAGATGAGTATTTCTCACAGAGAGCAAAAAACATCATACAACAGCGGGGATTCGCTGGTCGTCACCGACCCAACTACTAATCCGCCCCTTACCAGCTTATCTATGGGAGAGCGGACGGGATCCCGAGTTCTCTGGTAGGTATGGTCGTATGTGTTTGGTTCTCCCTCAGTCCGCATTATCATCGCGGCATTGGAGTCCCGATCAAGCTTCACTCTTCACTTTTCCAAAGGGATGGTAATACATAAGCTTTACACGGTGTATTGTGGTCTGGAATGATAGGCCCGCAAGCTGTACTGTAGCATCTGCACTGCAACGCTACCATGTCCGCGTCAGCTTTCGGATAAGTTGCAGCGAGGAGAAGAAACTGCGGGTGGCATTTCACGTCCTTGGCTTTTCATGTTCCTCCGGAATGTCTCAGTCTGTGTATTACGATTCACTTGGCTTTTACATACAATAAACAAAACTTATCTATTGTCCCTATAGGATATCTCTATATTCCCTTAGCAATTTTACCTTAAAATATCTAAGGCATTCTAGCTTTTCATTCTCTTAGCTATTAAAATGTAGCGTATTTAAAGAATATTCTATTTAGACTAAAATATTATTAATAGATATAACTTATATATAGAGGTAATACTAATATCTTAAATTATACTATTTTCTAAATAGTATACTATAGGCTCTACTACTAGCAGCTAGATAGGTATCTTTTATATTACTACTAGTTTTTATTTAACTCTATAAATCTAGTAATTTTATAGCTTATAAGGGTAGGCTATACTAATATATTATTTAATATAAGTTTATTACTTAAGTAAAATAGAATATATTAAAATTATTAATATTTCTAAAAGGAATTATTAAATAATAATTTAACTATTATTAGTTTAAAAGTAAATATAATAGATACCTTTATAGCTTATTATATATTATAAAGTAAATATTTTATAGCCTTGACCTAGTAATAACTAATAAATAAGACCTAGGTATTCTAATAACAGCTATAAAAGTATTAACTATAAAGTCTCTAGCTAGACTAAAATCTTAATAAACTTAATTAATAAGATTACCTTTAAGCTGTAGTATCTTAAGTAACTCTAATTATAATAAATATATTACTTAACTAGCTAAAGAGCTATAAAAAGCTTAACTAATAGGGTCTATAACTCCTCTATAACTTTAACCTTTTCTAATCTATTCTTAAAGTTATCTTAATAAATTATTAAGAAACTAACTAAGCCTCTATTAAATATAAGTTCTCTACTCTAACTACTTTATAAGATTAATAACACTAACTTTAATTATAGTTAAGATATTAAACTTACTTAATATATAACTAGTAGAGGTTAATTAATAATATCTGCAGCTTATCCCTACTAGCTATTATAATAACTAACTAATTAATAGTATTAATATCACTTTCCTTTAAATTAATTTAACCTTTAAGGCTAAATTCAGGATATAAAGAGAAGTTAAGCAGGTATTAGCTATTAGCTATAGTTAGTAGATAGATAACTAATTACTTTAGCTAGTTATCTTTAAGTATAAGCTCCTTTACTACTTAACTAGAAGCTCTTGCTATAGAAAGTGGCTTAATAGGGAGATATAGTAACTAAGCACTTTAGGCATAAAGGACCTATACCTTTATAAGTTAAAGGATAAGTATAGCTTCTAGATCTAAAGTATTACTATACTTATAGGATATATTTATAATAATCTATAAGTAAGCTTCTATTATAAGTAGCATTTAGAGTTTATATATAATAGAATTACTTAGAAAATTCTATAAAGTTAATTATATAAAATAAAAATTTTATGACGCCTTAGGAAGGATTGGAGGACTGATATGATGTTGAGCTTGAGGCTATGGATTTTCGTCGGGTCACCGGATATGTAGGCATTAACTGCCTCAACCGGATGGTTGTGGCCGGGTTGGCTGTTATTGATGTTGATTGCGCAGCGGCGCATCTTGTGATGGATTTTGGGGTTCTTGGCCTGTTTCGAGATGGTCTGTTTAGGTTGGAGCCTTGGTGATGATTGCCTTGACTGGGTGACAATGGAGAAGGCATTCAGCCTGCTAAGGCCGGGGGAAACATCTTTTTTATGCTCATAGATTGAGGCCACTTGTTCAGTTAGATCATAAGGTTCAAGGCAGCAGCGCTATATAACCTTAAGACTTGATTTTAAGGTTATTGTGTTTTTTAGCGTAGTGTATGATGCCTTGTATTGTAATATGCTAAAAATAAGCATTATATTATATTCTCTTATTATATGAGACCCTATTGGCTATACCTTGCATATTGCTGCAGAGACATTTTAACTTTTTAATATAAAATAAAAAAAATTCTATATATAAGAAAGAGTTTACACCTAAAAGTTAAAGAGTCCTTTAATAGGTAAAATAAAGCTATAGTTAATTAAATAGAATTTACCTAACTAAGCATATTTGCCCTGTAAAATGATAATTAATGCTAAGGCAATAAACAGTAGTATTAACAGTAATTTAATAAAGATAAAGTAAATATAGTAATATTATCTCTTTATTAACCCTTTAAATTATTCTGCATTAAGCTATCTTATACTAAAGCTTAGCTTCTTAATATAGTAAGTATTATCTCCTAAGTATCTATTAATCTCTTAAAGTCTTAGCTAGTAAAAATATCTAGCCTCTCTAAACTTACTATAAATCCTAAATCTTTATATTTATAAAAGAATATTAAAAGCTTTATATTAATATTATAATAATAACTCTTATAAGTAATAAAAGCTAATAATCTTAATACTTATTATATTATATTATAGTATTAAGCCTTATAAGGGTTTAAGTATAATTTATATTTTTATTACTTTAGTAGAAAGAGTTAGTTATTTTTATTAATACTTTCTTTACTTTTAAAGGAGTACTAAGGGCTTTATATATAAGGTCTTATTAGCTACTTAGTATTAAGGCTTAGGATATTAAGAGTTTTAATTTATTCTATACTAGAAAAGTAATAAAGGATATTATTTTAAAGTAAAAGCAAGAATAGGTTTCCTATTACTATAATAGAAATATTAATATCTAGTAAGATAATATATATTAATCTTATAACTTAATTATATAACTCCTTTAACTCTTTATATTACTTAAAAGGAGAGTTAAGTTTTAATAATACTATTAAGGCTTAATTTAATATTAATATTATTAATATAGTAAAGATATTTATAATTATAGATAGTTTAAATATAAGATAAAATATTAAGGCTTTATTTATTCCTTATATAAAGTTCTTAGAATGATTTTTAGGTTCTAAATAATACCTCTAACCTGAAGTATCCTTGTTAAGTGAGGTCTTAAATTACATCTTTTTATCGGTAACCGATACAGATACGGGCCTTGAGTCTTTGACTAACATTAGATTTTACGTCAGTAGAATTCGTCTTCACGCGACTCCCATAGTCCTAGAACTCAGTTTCTATCATTTACTGATAAAAAAAGTCTACTATAAATAGTCGAGGAGCTCTGCAATTATCATTACTTTGCTCCAGCAGACTTCACCCTCCAAATATCGATAATGAGTAAGAACACGTATACTACTCTATCGTTTTTCTCGTTATGTCAAGTCTCCTTCTTGTCTCACAAGTCAACTCATGATAATTTCTCATGCTAACCGAAGTGATATGTCAAGCATAAATCTGCGGAGTATAGACTCATCTGAATGAGCTTACAGAGCCATTGATCAGACATTTCTTAGTTCGGCGCCCGAGTTCAGCCTCGAGGTTTAGCATTCATCCCTGTGGAACGAAAGAGGTGTACCATACCCCGATGATTGATTGAATACGTCAAAGGGTACTGCTTCCCCTTCAGGGCCACAGCTCACATAGTACAGGCTACCCAAGGTCTCAGTTCAATGTTACATGGGCATTTTTCCTCCTCTTGGTTGCCGCGTTGATGTTGGACTGCCATATTGCTACAGTAAGAGAAGCAGGAGGTTCTCTTCATTATCATAAGTGTATATGTCAGGTACTCCCAACTTCTTTTAGTATTCGGAGTTCCATAGAAAAAGTCGATATTGACGCTTTTGGCAGTCTCGGTTTCAAAGCAGGAACTCATCTCATCTCGTATAATTGGTACTATTTGGCAGCATCTCCAAGTCCAAGCCTAATCCCTTATAATTAAATTATTTCAAAATTTGTCTATGATATATTTATGCGAGATGTAGGTAAGTCAGATCTACAGCTCATTTGCTCATGACATGCAGGATACCCTACACCATCCCAACTCATCGTCTGAAAGACAAAAAAGTAAGGATATGCGAGAATTCACATCATTTATCGATAAACTTCACAAATCCATGATCATACCTATTCGATGCATTATTAATGCACGTGGTGGCTGATCAACCCCCCATGACAAACTCCAAATTGCGCCATCCAGATCACGTCTTACGAACCCTCACAGCCCAGCCCATCACAAGCCAGAAAACACGCGGATGTCTCGTGCCGAAACAAGACAAACAGCTCAGCTTATCAATATGAATCACGTCTTCACTTCCCCAAAACCCATAAGAAACCCAGCATGTCTCGAGTAACTCACCAGCAACGTATCCAAAATGGCAGACTCGTCCAACGCGCCACTGCTTCAGTCGCGCCGCTCCTACGGTTCGACCGATAAGACCTCTACGCACCATGATAGTGAAGCCGCGGAGGAGATACACCCGAGTCGAGATGTAGAAGACGATGTACTACCTGAGACCTCTACGATTGGGAGGAATTTATCGTGGCAGAGCGCTTATATCCTCGTTATATCGCGCGTCGTCGGCAGTGGTATCTTTGCGACGCCGGGAACAATCGTTCAATCCGTCGGAAGCGCTGGACTATCGCTATCGCTATGGATAGTCGGTGCGTTTATTGCAGCTTGCGGTCTTGCTGTGTCACTCGAGTTTGGCTGTATGCTTCCTCGGTCGGGAGGCGATAAAGTATACCTTGAGTTTGCGTATCGACGACCACGATTACTTGCGTCTACGCTGTTTGCGATGTATGCTGTGCTTCTGGGATTCACAGCGAGTAATTGCATTATCTTCAGTAAATATGCGTTATTTGCGCTGGGAGTCGAAGCGACGGATGTGTTGAGCAAGAGTCTTGCAGTAGGACTTCTCACATTCGTCTGCATCACACACAGCGTGTTTCCCAAAGCAGGCGTCAAGATACAGGATGTTCTGGGCTGGATAAAAATCGGCATCATCGTCTTTATGATCCTCTCGGGCTTCTACGTCGTCATTTTCCGTCCTGACACGAGCACGGCACCACTTACGCATCAACTCGAATGGAAACATCTTTGGGAAGAGACGAGCTGGAACTGGGGCGCCATCGCAACGAGTCTTTTCAAGGTCTTTTATTCATTCGCGGGTTTGGATAATGCTGCGAATGTTATGAATGAAGTCAAGCAGCCCGTGAGGACGTTGAGGTCTGTTGCGCTGACAGCATTGGGGACGGCGTGTGGATTGTACATGCTTGTTAACATTGCGTACTTTTTGGTGGTCCCGATTGAAGAGATTAGAGGGAGTGGTGAACTAATTGCCGCGTTGTTCTTTGAGAGGTTGTTTGGGGAGAAGTTTGGAAGAGTTGTGCTCCCAACAGCTGTGGCATTATCGTCAGTTGGGAATGTCATGGTAGTCGCTTTCGCACTGGTATGTCCATCCCATTTCCATAAAGCATCAAACTAACTGTACTAGGCACGGATGAAGCAAGAAATCGCAAGACAAGGCTTCCTCCCATACTCATCCCTCCTTTCCTCCTCGCGACCATTCAACTCTCCCATGGGTGGCTTCATAACCCACTACATCCCCTCATTTCTCGTCATGGTCCTCCCACCCTCTGATTCAATCTACTCTCTCATCCTCGACATCGACGGATACGCCGCGCAACTCATCGGGCTAGCCGTAGCAATCGGCCTCGTAAAGCTCCGCTTCCAACGTCCAGACCTCAAGCGGCCCTTTAAAGCGTGGATGCCCGCGGGGAGTATTAGAATAGTGATGAGCTGCGCTTTAATAGCGGCGCCGTTTTTTAGACCGCCTGACTACGAGGGGCAAGTGTTTTACGCGCTGTATGCCGTGTTTTCGTGGGTTATTCTTGTGGGTGGTGTAGGGTATTGGTATCTTTGGACGAGGGCGGTGCCGAGGTGGAGGGGCACGAGGTTGCAGGAGGAGACGTGTGTTTTGGAGGATGGGACGACGATCACGAAGCTAAGGTATTCTTAGGGAGATCGGAAGAAACGGTTGATGTGCATTGCAGATGAAGATGTTGTCGATCATTCAGGTCCGAGACATCCTAGATAGAGATTCCCGGTCAAGAGCATATCTTTGATAGATAGATTTTAGAGATCTGGTCCTAAACTTAGACAAGACTTGCATAAATTCATCATAATACCTGATTTTGCAGTGAATATTGCAGACTTACCACAGTGAAGAAAAACTCAGTGGCCGTCTCTGTCGTATTCACAAACTCTGAATGCCCTCAACCTCCGCTTCTTCTTCCACTTCCACTTCCACAGCGTTCCAAATTCTCGGGTCCGCAATCGCTTTGCCAAGCCCTTATCGGCTCATGGTAAGATTGTGTTATGGGGTCAAATCGTTCTAGCTTGCAAACATAAACATTGTCTAGCCTTATTCCGCTATTCGTGTGTTCCACCCACCACGTTTTTTTTTTGTTCTTTATCTTCTACCAGAAAGAAAAAGAAGAAGAAGCCATCCTCAGTGGAGTTAGCCTAGACGTCGGTGGAGCAAGCGTTAGTTGAAACGAGACCATGTCAAGCCATGTTTTCTCGGACGACTACGACGCCGAGAGAATTGTGACTCTCCATGTGATGACTGAGTGAGTCTTTGTTGAGTTGAGGGTCTGAGTGTTTCCCCTGCCAAGAAATGACATGCTTGTTTCGTCTGGTACCTGCGTTTGCTACAAACAAAACAATTTAAACGACGAAACATTCTGCGGGTCTCACTTACACCCACTGAACCTCTGTAAACCATCGTCATTCTCGGCCGAGTAGAAAATGAAAATGCCACCGAGGCTTTTCTCCCAAAAACTCCACGATCTATCAACTATCTCATCCGTCGATAGTTACTCAATAGACCCGATGCGAATTACTCTGACAGTAAAAGGAGGCGTACGCAGTCCCTCCCCTTTCTCGACGCCACGGCGCAAAAAAAGTGGTTTAAATTGCAGCGGCGCTAAAAAGGTGATTGACTGGGGTGCGTTTGTTAGGCCAGATCCGTAGTTCAGCTGGCCATGTCTGCTTCTACGGTAGAATTAGATGGTGAAGTGAGGGCTTGAGGGTCGGATTGTCGGCATAGGCCAAGATTTTTGGTAGACGTCATTGTTTGTTGGGCTTCTTTGAGTGCGTGAGTTGGTCATGAGCGCTTAGTGTTGTGGATGTTGGTGGCGTTATGACGGTGGTTGATGGGCATGGGATTTGGAGAATGCCTTCAAAGAACACTCTCATTGTCAGTGACATCCATCTTATCATCCGTCAGCATACAGTATCTCGATATCTTCACCTGCCATCCAGTCTCACGTTTCAGGCACCGGCACGTCGCCCACTCACCGAAAAACTCCCTCCTATCACCACAACCACCACTGACTACTCTCCGTACTCTGCCCTAACAAAACCCCATCCTCAGTAACCCTTACCTGTATGTTTCATTTTATTTCCCGTAGCGTTGTAAACCAAGGCGCCACCAAACGGTCTGCACCCCTGACTAGCCATCTTCCCCCCACCACAACACCGCAAGCTATCGATTCTCCCATCCCCGAATCGTGATAGCTTCACCCGGTGAAGTCCAGATTTAGAAGATGGCTACAACGGTACGGCGCACTTTGGGATCTTTGGCGCCCAAGTGACTTCGCTTGCTAGATCGTGCCAGCGGCGATGGAGGTGGCCAGATCGGTAATTAGGCCAAGAATTCGATGCAGGACTCTTTATATATCCGGTGCCGTACGTTCGCCTTTTGTGACTGTTTTCTTCTGCGGTAACACTCACCTTCTTTTCTTGCTGTTGCTGTGCATTTGCCCTGTCACTCTTTTGACTTGATACCAACTACATTCCACTCACTCACTACACGAGGATCTTTTATTCTCACTTACAATCGTTACCTTTACTGCAATAGCTTAATACCCTTTCCTCCACAATGCCTTCCTCAAAGGTCTTTGCAGCCATCTTGGCTGCTCTGGCCGTGGCCGACGCCAGCCCTTGTAAGCCCAAGCCCGTCACAACGAGTGGTTCAACCGCTGCTGTTGTCACTACTTCTGGCTCAACCGACATTCTTTCTTCTACTGCTACTACTGAGACTGCTGCTACCACCACCACTGAGGCTGCTTGCTCTCACTACACTCCTTACACTGAGATCGTCCCCGCCGATTGCGGTAAGACTGGTGTTGCACCCAACTGCGCTGATAAGGTTATTGGATCTCCTATCACTGTTACCGACTATGCTGCGTGTGGTAACACTTGCGGTATGACTGTTGGCTGCAAGTCCTTCTCCATCAAGGATACTTCCTGCACCCTGTACAATGCCCCTGTTTCTTCGCTTGGATATACGTTCAACGAGGGCTCCGATGCTAGCCACTTCTATGACCTTGACCTTTGCTTCGGATGTGGTGAGGGCACAACTACCTCTGGTACTGAGACTGCCACCGGATCTCAGACTACTGGATCGGAGACTGAGTCCACCGGAACTGGTTCAGCTGGAACTACAACTGCTACCGGCTCAGAGACCGAAACCTCTGCCACAGGTTCCGAAACAGGAATAACAACTGCCACTGGATCAGAGACTGAGACTTCTGGTACAGCCCATGCTACAGGCACAACCGACACTGAGACCTCAGCCACTGGCTCCCAGACCGAGACCACAACTGCTCCTGGCGCTACCACCGAGACCTCAGCTACCGAGACCCTCACAGCCAACACAGACACAACAACAGCCGCTGCCACAACTACAACCTCTGCCGGCTGCACAGCCTACACACAAGTCGCCAACCCGCCTTACAACAACTGCAACGTTAGGGGCTCCGCAAGTGCGGGCGCCGCCATGAGTCAACTCGCAGTCTATGGCAACACCGCCAGCGCCAACGACTGTGCCCTTAAGTGTGCTAACTACCATGATGCCATCCACCCCAACGATAAGTGCCTCTCCTTCGCCTTAGATGGGTCCAACACCTGCTATATCTATAGCATTCCTGTTAGCAGCCTGGGTATCAACCGCAGCGGCCTTCCTGTGTGGGAATTTAATGATCTGGATGCTTGTTACTCTTGTGATGAGGGTGGTGCTACTACCACTACTGCTGCTGGTGTTGACACTACTACCACTGCTACCGAGACTGGCACTACTACCGAAGCTGCTGGATCTACAACCACTACTGAGGCTGGCTCTGACACAACTACCACTGCTGCTGTCGAGTCTTCTACCACTGAAGCTGCTACAACCACAACCTCCGCTGGCTGCACAGCCTATACCCAGGTCGCCAACCCCCCTGCATCCGACTGTGCCGTTCGAGGCGCTCCCAACGGCTTCGCTGCCTTCATGGCCCAGCTCATTGGCCTCCCTAACCTCAACATTGAAGAGTGTGCTCGCCAGTGCGGTATGTACCGCAGTTCCACCATTGTCGACGATAAGTGTCTCTCGTTCGGTCTGGACGCGAGCAACACTTGCTACCTGTACAAGGTCCAACTTAGCACCCTGAATCCCGATACTGCCGGCACTCCTGCCCTGGAGCTTTATGACTTTGAGGCTTGCTATTCTTGTGGCGAGGGTGGTGCTACTACTACTACTGAGAGCGGAACAACTACTACTGAGGCTGGATCTGGTACCACTACCACTGCTGCTGGCGTTGACACTACCACTACCGAGACTGGCTCGGAGACTGGCACTACTACTACTGAAGGTGGTGCTGGATCTACAACCACCACCGAGGCCGGTTCTGATATTACCACTACTGCTGCTGGTGTTGACACGACTACTACTGAGGCTGGAACTACCACCACCAAAGCTGGCGTCGAGTCTTCCACCACTGAAGCTGCTTCCACCACCACCGACTCCGTCTGCACCGGCTACACCCCCGTCCCCAACCCTCCCGCTGCAAACTGCGCCGTCAAGGGTAAGTCCACCAAGGACTCTCTCAACGACAGCCCCGGTACCAGCGCCAACGACTGTGCCGCCAAGTGTAGCGAGATCTCTGGCTGCAAGTCTTTTGCTTACAAGGCTTCTGCCAACACTTGCACTTTCTGGGGCCTCACTGTGAGCCAGTTGCAGATCAGCAGCTGTGCTTCTGCCGAGGAGTCTGAGTTCTACGACTTTGAGATCTGCTATGCTGGTTGTGCTCAGGCTACTACCACCACTGAGGCTGCTGGATCTACCACGACAACTGAGGCTGGTGTTGAGATTACTGCTACGACTACCACTGAGGCCGGTGAGGGATCTACTACCACCACTGAAGCTGCTGTTGCTTCCACAACTACAACCGAGGCTGGTGAGGCTTCAACCACTACGACTGAAGCTGGCGTTGCTTCTACTACCACAACTGAGACTGCTTCTACCACCGAGGCTCCTACAACCACCACCACCGAAGCTCAGTCCACCACCGAAGCTCCCACCACAACCACCGAAGCCCCCGTCTGCACCAACTACATCCCCCTCCCCAACGCCCCCTCAACCTGCGGCAAGCAAGGCAAGGTCTCCTGCCGCTCCACCCAGAAGCTCGGCCAGGCCACACCCGTCACCGACGTCAACGCCTGCGGCAAGCTCTGCGGCACAACCCTCACCTGCAAGACCTTCTCCTACACCCCCAAGTTCCGCAGCACCGGCGGTTACTGCCAGCTGTACTCCTCGCCCTTGGCCCAGCTCAGCTTCACCCCTTGCAACACGGGCGTCAAGTTCTACGACCTCGATACATGCTACACCTGCTCCAACACTCCTACGCCTACACCGCCTGCTACGTGCTCCAAGTACGTCCCTGCGTTTGAGAAGTGTGCCAAGGACACGCACTGCGGAACGCCCGGTGAGATCTGCCAGGAGGAAAAGATCAATGTCGCGGGCGATGCGTCGTGCCTTGAGAACTGTGCCAAGAGCTGTATCGACTATGGAAAGGAGTGCAAGTGCTTTAGCTACCAGCCTGCGTTCTACAACAGCGCTGCCAAGTGTAAGTTGTACAAGAGTGGAAAGATCACCAAGAAGAGCACTTCTTGGGTCAAGTTCTATGAGCAGGATTGCTTCAAGTGCCAGCAGTCCAAGTAAGCCCGAATGATGCAAAAGGGAATAGATACGGAATTGGGGGGAGGAGTCGGAGAAAAATTTTCTTTTCATATTCTACGACTTTGAACGTTAGCATTTTTATGTAATTACTTTTTACTTTTGTGTCTATTTTAGATGGACATATGATATATACACTATGACTTGGGCAACCATTTACTTGTCCCTGATTGATCCCCTGAGCCAGCCGTGAAGCTATCAGTTCAAGACGTCTATCGAAGCGGCGATGACAAAGAAAACATCATCGGTCAATATTCATTACTCCCGCTTTGATCATGGCATCCGCTGTCATACGGATATTAACGTCCATGCCACAACACCACCTTTCTAGCCGTGGCGTCTTGCTTTTTCGCATCTTCCTTTCAACGCCCAACATATCGTACATGTTAGGTTACACAATAGTACACGTCTCAGCACAGTTGAGCTTTCAGCAGCCTCGGCTGAGAGCTTCTCTTTGACTTCGGCATCGAGCCGCACGTCCCCAGCACACTCCTCGCTCATTCCGTCCCTACACTCCCACTATTCTCCCTCGCAAGCCTCTCCCTCTCCTCCCTCTCTCTATTGATCTTGGCCTGTTTATACGGCATGGCCTTCTGTTCTTTCCCCATAACAACTACCCCATGTTAGTGCATCTCTAAGCAACAAGCGGGCCAACTTACGTCTTTGGAATAGTTCATAACCGACAACCAACACAATCGGCATCCCAACCATGAACTTGAGCCAGAATCTCTCCAGCTTTTTATGTCTCCTATTGTAATCTTCCTTCTCCGCCTTCTCCCTCTCTTCCTTCGTCAACCCAGTCTTCTTCTTCTCCTCAGCTGCATTCGTTCTCTCTTCAGCCTGCCTTGCCCTTTCCCTCCTCTCGCTAGACGCCGGATTCTCCCGTAAATCTTGCCTCTTCTCTGTATTTGCCGAAAGCTTCCCTAGTCGTGCTGCTCGTGCCTGTCGTAGTTTCTCTTCTCGTTCTTGCGCCAGTCTTGTAGCCTTTTCGATCATACTCTTTGCGTTCTCGGCAGACTGTTCGGATGTCGTAAGGGTTATGGTAGTCTTGGCGGATTTTTCGCCGGGTTTAGCAACATCGACTGGGCTTGGAATTTGTTGCCGGCGGTTGGAGGGTCGTGATGTTGAGAATGCGCATTTTGAGGTTCGATGGCTGAGCAGAGGGCATTCGAGGCGCGAGGTTCGAGGGAGGGCACTTGATGCCACTTTTCGTGGCGCAATTCGCACCGACATTGTTTCCGCGCAAGTAAATGTGTGGCTCGAGCGCAATTGGTGAGTATTAAAGTGTCGCAAAGTCGTAAAGTTGCTTGAAGTTGAAGATTGACGAATCCAAGTGGGAAAAGATCACCAAGTCCTTATCGATAAAGCCATAGCTTCGACTCAAGACCTCATAACACTAAAGTCCGATCAACATCTTCATAGCCAAATTCTCTTCATATCAACAGTCAATTCAATTAGAGCTCATTTGTAGTTCTAGTCTCACTTCGAATCTTCAATGTTAACCAGCCTTCTGCTATAGTTTTTGATTATACAATATTTAATCTTCCAAAACGCCTTTTGCAAACCCATTCACTGCCTGCCCATGCCTTATGATCTTACTATACTCTCCCCTCTCAATCAATCATCATCAGTGTATCGAGGACCAGTGGCGGCAGGGGTCTCTGGAGGAGCATATGCTGCAGGTGTAGGAGCACCATAATAACCAGGCGTAGGAGCGCCAGCCGCAGGAGTAGGAGCCGAGTCTGCTCCCCATCCGCCTTGCCAAGAAGCTCCTGGTGTAGGTGCGCTGATGGCCGCTGGAGTTGGTGCAGAGTAGGCGCCAGGTGTAGGAGCACTCAATGCACCAGGAGTCGGGGCACCAAGACCAACACCGGGTGTAGGGGCGTCGTAAGCGCCTGAGCCTCCCCATGAGTCGTTTCCACTAGCTCCAGGAGTTGGCGCAGATACTCCCCAGGCGGGAGTCTTTGAACCTGAGCCCCAGCTGTCGCCACCACCACCATATGCAGGTGTACGCGAGCCAGCACCAAAAGCATTGCCAGGAGCAGGAGTCCTTCCACCGGCCTGCCAGGCAGGTGTACGTCCACCAGAGCCATAAGCAGTACGGTTGCCGTCGTAAGGGTTGACGGTTCGTGAACCATCGGCCCACGCGGGAGTTCGGGCTCCGGACATATCTGGGGCCTTCCAAGCAGGTGTGCGTCCACTTGCTGCTGCAGGTGCTGCATCTTGTTAGCATGTTGAAACCAACCAATTGTCGAGAAACTTACTTCGTGATCCCCAAGCAGGTACTCTATCTGAGCCACTACCTGCCATAGGTGTGCGAGAACCGCCCTGCCATCCTGGTACACGATCACCACCACCTCCCCTTCCAGCACCACCGCCATATCCACCACGGCCTCCTCGGCTAGCGATGTCAATTGTAGCTCCAGTCAACTTGTTCTTGAAGCTCAGACTATCCTTGGGCACCGTAATAGTCTTGCTCTTCGTATGAAGCTCGACCCGAGCGTGGGTGTCTGTTGTATCCTTGACAATACCCAAAAGACCTTTGTAGGCTCCCTTCCTGATAATAACGGTCTGTTCAATTGCCTTATCTCGGCCAAATGATCTGGGTTGTTGCACGGGCTTGTTTTCTGTCCCGTTCTTGTGAAGCTTGAGTGCTGGGTTCATCGCTGTCAGGTCAGGTCCAGCAGATGCAGCAGCGACACGACCTCCCTTGGCCGCGACGGTGTTGACCATGCTGGCCTTGGTGACAAAGACACCAGCGTTCTCCTTGCTGTCGTTGGTGTGTAGGAAGACATACGAGCGATGGATGTGAATAATCTTGCCCTGTCGTTGTTGACCTGTGTATTCCTTAACGACATCTTCAAGTCTAATCTCAGAGCCACTACGGTCGGCGGCGACAGCCGTCTTTCGCTTTGGAAGTTTGTTGGCGATCTGGGATGGCATAACCTGTCGAGTGTCTCCAAATTGGTCAAGAACAACGAGCGACTCGCGATCAACCTTGACAACACATCCCACGGTCGTAGGATCAAGTTGCACCAGATCATGAAGAGAGTATTGACCTAGTGATCCTTGACCACCAATATCACTAGCTTCACGCAAATCCTTGCTGAAAACAGTGACCTCAGAGTTGGTCTGATCCGTCAGAAGAGTGACTTGGTCATCCTTGATGTTGACAACCATTCCGACCTCGTCGCGGAACTTGCTACCACCAATGACCTTGACGTGATCACCAATCTTGAAGCGCTTGCGAAGGGATCGGATGGGAACATCGATTTCCTGGCCAACAAGATCACCCCCAGTAACAGTGATCGAGACGACATCGGAATGAACTCGCATCGCTTTTCCAACAACACCCTTCTGCTCGCCAGTGTACACCTCGACAATATCGCCAGGTAGGTACGTTGCCAGAGCATTGCTGTCCTTTAGACTGTGGGCCAGCGCCTTCAAATCAAGATTCTCAGTGCCATCCTCAGCGCCTGAAGCGAATCTAGTGACTTCCTCTAGCGAAGGATTGACGTCGGTAGTAATAAGTTGTTGAATCTTGATGTCCTTTACCTGGAAACCGTTCTCGAACTCGTCACCCATGTAGGTCCATGTACCAGCAGTAGGGTTTCCCTGGATATGTCGAGGATGGCGCTTTCGGGCCTCAACCTCGCTAAAGAGCCTCTGCGGTGGTTTAGGACCAGCCATGCCAAAAGGTCGCTTTCGCTTTCCATCGGCAGTGACTGAAGAGAAGGCATCGTCTCGCATACCATAGTCCAATCTGGGAATGAAACGGACACGAGCCTCAAGGCCGTTTTCAGTAACATCAATGACCTGAGCAAGATCGCCATTATGCTTCATGGGTCTTCGGAGACGGACCCAAGCACCGGGCTCCAGAGTTGGTGTCTTGGAAACGCGGAACAGCTCAGGCATATCCTTAATGTCAACCAAAACCATCTTTGAATGAGGATACACATTCAGCATACTGTCCAATCCCTTCAGAATGTCGGTTTGACGGCGGGCTTCAACGTAGACGAATCCCTTCATGACAGAGTCGGTGCCTCCACGTTCGAACGCAGCAGTAATGGCCAGTTCATCCTTAGTACCGGCCCTCTCTTCGATACGTTTCATAATCGAGAAAACAACTTCTCGCTCCTTGCCTTCTTTACATCGTACGGCCCAAATGCTAGGATCGTCCACACTAGGGAGGAGCAGTCGCTTGGGAACAACCGATGCATCTCTGAAGCCCTTGCCAGAACGTCGATTACCGTATCGCTGTCGCAAGATCTCTGCCTGTTTCTCGGCGTCCATGCTGGAATCTATCTCGCGACGGCGATCGAGCTCACGATGTCGTCGGTCATCATCAATACCAGTTTCGGCCATATCGTCTGGATGATCGTTTGTGATAAAGTCGCCAATCTCTTCGCCCAGCATCTCGTCATCTTCGGCTTCGTCTTCATCGTCGACTTCGGCTTCGATATCGAAGAAAGCTGCTCCTCGTTCCTTTCTGCGCTTCCTGCGATGGCCCTAAAGGGGGTCAGTATTTTAAGGGCAGGCAGGCAGTGCGCCTTGGCAGAATCAGAGCCTGCTCACCTGCTGGACATCGTCCTCGTCCTCGTCGTCTTCCTCATCCTCTTCATCGTCGTCGTCATCGCGACGCTTGGGGTTGTCATCTTCTTCCTCTTCTTCCTCCTCATCGTCGTCATCAGCGTGTCGCGACTTTGACGGTCGCTCATCTTCGTCATCGTCATCATCGCGAGGCGCAGGACTACTCCCGCGCTTGATCTTCTTGTCGTCACCATCTTGCTCCTCGTCGGATATATCGGCGGGCGCTGGGTTGAAATCTTCCTCATCTTCGGAATCGTCGAAGCGCGAAGGGTCGTGGGAGGACATGGTGGCGAGTGAGCCGCGCGACACGAAGCGTGTCTGCGATAATTGGTGAGAGACTGGTCGCTGGAGTTTGAGAGATTAAGAAAGTAATAAAAGCCGTCGGTGCGAGAGAAGAAGAATAAAAGGCGCTCGATGGATGACAAAGATAAATAAAGAACGAGGGTTCAAGCAACTTTCAAGTCAATGTTAGAGCTTCAGACGGCAAAATGCCGGGCCTTGTGCAATGCACATCCGTGTAATTAATTGGTGGGTCCCGACTTGTGCAGAATTATAGTGGGCCCCTTGTGAAGTTCATTAATTTATCTCTTGGCAGAGAAACGTCTTGAAAAAGAAGCCGTAAAATATTCTTCTTCAAGTCTCGCAGGATCATATGTCTTATTTACACAACTGAGAGGTATCATCTCGATACTACAGAACCATAGCCCGGTGAAGGTCTAGTCTTGGTGAGTCTTTAGGTGGCCTTAAACTGACGCCGATATGAATGTACTCAACGTGAGGTAAACACATTGAATCAATGTCAAAGGGCTGTAGAATGATTGGCTGATCGCCTTTTCTTTGTCGTATATCGTGGCCGTTCCGAGTCTCAAGTTCTGATGGTACTTATGAAGGACTATCCCAAGCATTCAACCATACAGACGCTCGACCAACTCACACACAAACACTTCATTCATTGATATCTGGTTATAGTCATCATATTGCATATATCTTCTCATCATCTATATCTACTCCAACGCTAACTCCCACCAGCGCCGCCCTCTATGTCCACCCATTCCCAGGCTTTGCACAAGCTAGAAACTCAATCTGGCCGCTCAAACTCCTCCGCATGCACAAGACCTCCTATAAAGCGCAAGTGTCCAGGATATAAGTTCGTGATTTTATATCGACCAGCCCAACGTTTTGATCCTGGCATCTTGAAAGATGCCCCCAATCAGACTTTCGTAAACCTCCTAATGAAAACTCCAGGCTTTGCGGAATGCAATGACCATGCCCTTAACCAGTCACACTTTACATGAATCGAGTAACGTTTCTGGAACATAACTGCAAGCTCTGACCCACGCTTTACAAATGATTCAAGCCGGTTCAGTACTGCCTGTTCACGCGACTCGTGTCCCCCAGATACCGCGTCCTGCACCGACGCCGAGCCATTCGCCGTACTCGGAGTTGGGTAGTTGAGGCACCCAGCCCAAGTTGCCAATCTCGTAATCGCATTGCCAGCTAGCAACAGGGCTTCTGGGGTTCTCTTGCTGGGGAGTACCGTTGATCGGCTGGTTGGAGTTGTAAAGATCCCAAAGAAGAACTTGGCAGTCGTCACCACCTGAGGCAAGCATACCTCGTCGATGAGGCGACCATTCGATACAGTTGACGTTTCCACCGTGACCTCGTAGCTCGAGCAAAGCCTGGCCGGGTTGTCGCACGTCTAGAATTCGAACAGAGTTGGAATCTTGAGCAAATGTAGCGAGAAGATGGGTATCATGAGGTGAAGTAGCGAGCCGTAGCAGTGGAGGGGGATTCGCCATCGTTTGCTGGGCGAGTGTTGGACTAACACGACCACCGTTGGGATCTATGAATGTCAATATAGAATGGAGAAAGACTGGACAGGCAACTCACCTCGCTCTTCTTTGCCCGTGGGCTCGTAAATAATTGTAGAGTGCTCCAAACTTCGAAGATCAAACATACGGACACTGCCGTCTTGACCACAGCTAACAAAAACATCCACACTCTTGGCGCAGAACCTAACATCATAAACCTCTTTATCATGGGCAATAAGTTGGGTCTTGGCCGTAAGTGAAGGAATATCCCAGATAGTACATGTTGTGTCTATGCTGGAAGTAATGATAAGGCTGGGAGAAACGGTGTTCCAATCGAGAGATGTGAGCGGCGCAGTATGATCTGGGGTCTTGGAGTTGGAAAGTAACGCGAGGGGTGTCAACTTGGTGGTAGGGTTGTCGCGACGGCCGATGGTGCTGCTGGGCGTAGCAGGATTCTCGCTAGGAAGAGACCATAATCGCAGGTGGTCGCCCGAAGTCGCGAGCAGGTCAGTAGACTGCTTCTGCGAAGATGGAGGCTCCCATAGCAAGCGCGTCACAGGATAAGAGTGGGTAGCTTCGGCAGCCTTGGTAAACTCGAGACTATATTTAGATGAGCCAGGTGTGTAGACATCTTGAGGTGTTGGTGCAATGTGGCTATCGAGGATTTGGATCTAGAAGAGTCAGCGATTGCATATATCAATTGTACGTTGAGACGCACAAAGTTGTGACCATCTTCCAGGTAGCTCCCCACAGCCAGCTTGCCTGCACCATTGCCCTGGGCAGGCCATTTGCACCAGTCGAAAGCGTAGATGGCCCATGGCGCGAGGTAATTGCTTGTTCCAGGCTGAGCGCTATTGGCGTCATAACCCATAGAAGCTCCATGGCCATCGGACATGCTCGAGTCGGCGCGGGGACGGATATCAGCTAGGCCAAGCGGGGTGTTGGAGATGGTGCGCTGGGATCCTGGAGCATTGTATCTGGCGGGATCGATTGGAGACATTAAATGCGAAGATGAAGCACCGCTGGTAGTAGTGGGCGTGTATGCGTGATAGTTGGAAGAGCCATCGTAGCCAGCAGCAGGGCTGGAGCGGGAATAGCTGTGAGACATGCCTAGTGGTGGTTTGCTCGCGGCGGCGGCTGCAGGCGAGTTTGAATAGTCGTGCGAAGGCTGGCCGTGCTGAGAAGGGATCTGCAGCGGCTGCTGTGAGTGATGAGGAAGCTGCTGGTGTTGACCTTGGGTCGGCGGCTGGTGAGGAACAGATGAGGCAGCGGGAGAGGATTGCTGCATCGGCGAGGGCAAGTTGGGCGAGGCTGGGGCGCCGCGAGCGGACAGGCCACCGGCGGGTTGGAGGACGTTGGGCACCGAAGAGTTGGAGGGGTTTCTGTAGTGGAGGTTTGAGGGCGAAGGCTCGAACTTGATCTGAGGAGGGTTCTCGTAGTCTTGAGGCGACATGGAAATTGGAGCACCAGTTTGGCTCAAGCCCGACATGTGCAATTCGTCGTGCTGGGGCTGGGGTTGAGGGCCGGATCCAGAGCCAGAGCCAGCGCCAGCGCGAGGAGCAGACGCAGATGCAGAAGACATGGAGCCCACCTGCGCCTGACGCAGTGAAGGAGGGAACTGCTGTGATTGGCTCATTGCTGGATACTTTGACTGTTTCTCGGCTTAGTAGCTCGGGGCCTCTGTTTGACGGACCTGGCCTCGGGGCTGATTGACTCGACAAGCCTCAGGTGGCCTGGCGCGCGAACAGCAGCAACGTTGAGCGAGGATGAGTCTGAGGAGCGAAATGTATGGGACAGTGCAAGACGAGGGTAGTCGTTAATAAAATCGAGGTGGAGCAAAGAAGTGTCCCTTACAGCTCAACTGGCTCGTGGGCTTCGGCAGTTGGTAAGGTAAGCCAAAAGATCAGCAGCAGTCGCGGTGCTTGAAGGTCCCGTCGGTTCAAGCAGAAGTCCGAGGGTGAGGCTTCAGGGTGTTGACCTGTGGGAGCGAGGCAGAAGAAGCGGAAATTTTTGACGAGATGCAAGAAAGAATGCGACATGGAAGGTTACTCGTTCGCGCAAGCAAGGTTTCGGTCTGGCCTGGCCCGGTCTGGTTCGGGGTTTGGCTTGGAGAAGGGCGGAGGGGTTAGTGAAAAGTTGCCGGCTGATGGTAGTAGTCTTTCGTTCGAGCAGAGGATTAGGCAAGCAAATAATATTAATCTTGAAGGATTCGAATGATGTAAGGCTTATTTGAAGGTATCACTATATCTGAGTCTAATGCTCAGCCACGGTTTGCACTGCATGAATATGAATAACTCACTGGAGGGCGCGTGAAATTTGGAAGCTTCGAACCTCTTGACGAAACTTGCATTTGTAGATCTCAGAACCCTGGTCAGAAATGTCTATTCTTTCGTAACTAACCGACCCAGAGTAACTCGGGTATCTTTTATGAAGCCTTCACCAAGCGACCTACCTAAGTAGCATCTTGTGCGTGATGTGACTTTTTGAGCCTAGAGCTTAACCTTGGTGATCTTGAGACATCTGGTCGGTTCACGCAGTAGATGTTACAGGTTTCGAGGTTACCGTAAAACTGATACAGATATACTACAAAGAACTACAACTCAATTAAAAGAGAGAGCAATTTTATGGCTCCTTTCCGTGGTATGAACTAAGCTTAAGTTGAAGCTATCATCAAATATGATTTACCTTCATCACATGGAGATAAGCCCGTGACGCGGTTGTCGTACAGATCCACTCCCCGCCCTGTGGATCGCGGTAGCTCATGGCCAGGTGCACCCCAGAGCAGGTGGGCACATGCCAACCCCAGATCGTGTCCAAAGCTTTCATCCTGTCAAATAAGCTTTATCAACCTGTTCTTCTTATGATCACTACCAATAACTTCAACGACTCATCACAGCTTATACAACACTTATCACCGCCAATACGGATATACTTCAACTAATGTGAAGCACTGCGACCACATACTCCACCGCTATAAAAGCTTCAAGCCGTGTCTATCCGAAATCGAGCGAATGTTTGCGACAACTTCAATACTGCGACCATTCTCACCATTTCCGTACTCGATCCTCACGCATCTCTATTTATAAACGAACATGACTTCTCCCTCTATCCTCGATCGTATTTCCAGTCCATCCCAGCGACTTCTCAACAACCCACTCCGTAGTCCTCCTATTCGAGAAGTCAGCGAATATGACTTAGACGAGCTCGAACCTCGAAGTGAAGACCCTCTCTTTGACCAGGAACCTCCACGCCCGAGACTTAGAAAGACGGCCCAACCAACCTCTACCACATCGACCCGGCGATCTTCATCACCTGCTTCGTGGGACAGCAAGCATCGTTATGAGAATTCACCTTCTCGAAGAAAGTCGAAGGTTATCTTCGCTGGGCCACCACCTCCGATCGCATCCTCAGTCTTGATGAACCAAGATCCCACACGCCAGTCAGTCTCCCCGAATCATAGCGATAGCGGGCGAGGGTTTGGGTTGCTTTCGCCAAGTCGCTTTGGGTTGAGTGACAGCCCGAGCCAGAACCATTTAGATAATCGCCCACGACTCGACTCGATATGGAGGAGCTTACAGCGACGAGAAAAGGCTTTGGAACGAGATATTCAACAACTTCTAGACCTTCAAGCTTCAGGTTTGGTTGCTGGTAGCGGAGATGGCGGTTCCGAAAGCAACTTTGGGAGCGATACTGGTACTGGGGAGAGTACATTTTATTCGACGGCTACGTCGAAATCACGAATGATGAATTCATTACATATGCCGGTACGCTCTGCGCCAGATGGAAGTGTTATACCTGTACGACAACCCGCTCCAAATAAGCCACGCGGCCTCAAATCAGCTCGAGCTGGTCTTCAACGAGCCATGGCTGCTTTATCAGACTTGAAAGCGGAAGAGAACTCGCATCTAAACACGGCGCTAGAACAACGAAAGGATGCTCTCGCATATCTTGACAAAATGAGCAAGAGGAGGGACGATATATATGCTGAGCTTCATGCCTTGGAAGACGACGAAGGAGAACCTTTGGGCCAGGAGCTCCGTGAGCTTGGGGCGGAACAGCAGGCTTTGGATCACGACATACGAGTTCTAGAAGAGAAACTGATTGCAATGCGAAATCGGCGCAGATGGGTACGAGAGAAGATAGAGGATGTTAAGAATCGACGAGAGGCTGGCCTTAGTGGGTACAGAGCTGCTGGTCGAGACGTGGACACAGAAGTAAGGGCACTGATACAAAGACCCCCTGTTACACCGTTGGATATAGATTCTCTCGGTGCCGGTGCAAAATCTCGGTCCAAGGAGAACACTGATATGCTGCGAGGTACCGAGTTCCTGCAGCTCAGACCAGAGCGCAGGACGGTAGAAATGGCTAGAACGTGGTGGCAAGGAGAAATCGCTGTGCTTGAGCGTCGCAAGACCCAAATATCCGAAGACCGCCAGGCTTTGATTGAAGGCTCCGAGGTTTGGTCTGAAGTCACAGGGCTTGTCGCACAATTCGAGGCGAGATTGCGGGAACTGATCAAAGCCAGTCAAGCGGGAGATGCTGATGAAGAGCCGCAACAAGCCGCGATACGAGATCAGTTGTCCCAGATGGACACTGTCGTTGAAGAGTTGGAAAAGCGATTGCAGCTGGCTGAATCAAAACATTGGAATCTCCTCATATGCGCGATCGGCGCAGAGCTGGAGGCCTTCCTCGAGGGAAAGGCAATCCTGAGAACGCTCGGAATAATCACAGATGAGCCAGTCACTACAGAGGACCATCCAGAACATAATGGAACACAAGACAGCACGGAGGGAGAAACCAAGGAGCTGCCTGAAGAAAGTCACGATGAGAGCGATAACGAAGTTCCCTCTGACTTGTTGGTATCTCGGTTTGAGGACCACGATCGTGATCCTCCGGACAGCCCCCAACAACAGAGCGTGGTATTGAGACGGGTCAGCTCTGAGAACGAGGTTCCAGCTGAGTTTCTGGCAGAACACAAAGAACAAGCCAAGATCGACTAGGACGAAGAGTTTGGGACACTGATTAGGCTTATGAATAATGACAAGAAGGGTTGGGTATTCAAATAACTTGGTTCAGGTTGTTGGTTATTCCAAGAGCAATTCACGACAGCAGGATAGAAGCTCATGGCCTTGATTGAACATCAGTATCATTGATCCAATTCACATGCATAGTTAGTCATATATCCGAACGCCTATCTGAAAACCCAGCGCGTTGAACGCGTATCAGGTAGCTTTGGCCATTTCCTCCGCGCGATCGTTAAGTCGTTTTTGAAGTCATTTGCAGCTGTAAAAACTGAGTGGGAAGTCCATGGTATCGATAGCTTAAAAAGGTGTCGTCCCAGTCGCTCATCGGGTTCGCTCAAAGTAGCCGCTGGAGCCTGCGATCGCGACGGATTGATCCATGACCCATTCTCCGACACCGAGGTATCTATCGATCCAGCCGGTGAATTCCTTGTTCTCGCCGGCGACCTTGTCAGTCTTGAAACTATCGTTTACTGTTAGATGTGTCGGAGAGTAATTCGGAGGGTTTAAGGCTCACGTCAGGCCAGTAGATCGCTTCATGCCGGCGAGGAAAGCCGAGACTGTTGCGGTGTTAGTTTTGCGCTGTCGCGGCGACAAAGAAGGGAAGTATATTGGACTTACAGAGAACGGCGTCAAAGGCATAGTGTGTCAACCGTCCGACCTTTGACCAGAGTCCCAGAGTCAGCAGGTTGAGGAGCTGTGAGAGGAGTCTTTAGACTTGCCAGGCCTCACGGGCAGAGCTCCAGGGGGAACAGGGGGAGAGGAGAGAGGGGGTACATACCACCATGATGTAAGTGTTTGCAGCGGAAGAATTGTAGAGTGTCGTTTGGTGTTGGATGATAGTCGCGGTGTGAAGCGTCGTGAATGGAGTCGTTTTCTGGATCTAACCTTGGTCTAGCTTGGTCGTCATGCGACACAGACACAGCCGCCGCGGGAACCAGGCGATAGTGGATACTCCGGCGTGCCGGCGCCGAAAGCTCCGGGGTAGAGCCACATCACGTGTTTGTCATGTCTGTTAGAGACGGGGACCCAGGCATTTGGATCTGTGCATGTTACAATGCAAAACATTGTGAGATGTTAGACGTCTCATGAGATGATATTATTGGCATCTCTATCATGGATGTTTTTTCTTAAAATAACTAGACTCGAAACAGAATGGTAGATCTGGCTTCGAAATATCCCAAAGCGGATATTCCTGAGGAACCCCTCAAGGTGTAAATAGCTCAACATGCTTCATCTCCAGATTCACATTCCCAGCGGAAGCTCCTGATATGGAAATGCGCCTCGATAGAATCGACGGGGCTCAATAATCATGGTGCATCGCAGCACGTTGCCGCCGCTAGTCTCGTAGTCGCCGGTCAAAAACAAAACCGCTTGTTCGCTGGCATATCGGCGTTATTTACAGGAGAACCCACTCACGACTGTTTTTTCCCTTCACCTCAACATCTGGCGGTCCAGACGCAAGAAGGGTTCAAGGGTCCAGAGAGACATCGCCGAGTGCATCGCCGTGTTCTATCCCAAGAAGAGCAAAGACGATGAGGGGGGAGTCATGAAGCAAAATCCCTCATGAGTGAGGGATCCTCTTTTGCAGTAATTGACCCCCGCGCCGCCAATCTTCTCTGACAAACATAGTTTTTACCCAATGGGCTTGGTATCTGCCGATATCTGAAAACAGACATCGTTTAAAGTGCCATTTTACTCAATGCAATGTGCTGTGTTTGGCATATTACTCACGCTTATTGGTGAGGGAGGGGCGGCAGGTTTTTTATTTTATTTTTCTGTTGAAACGACATGTCGGTCAGCTATAGTCTGAGCCATGCGATCAATTAACGTTAGTCAGGAGATGGGGGTCTATCTCAAAGAGCTGAATGATAGCGACCCAATGGTGATCTCCGCGGTCATGATAGAGGTGTTCGAGTGGTATATTCCGCCATGAGATGGACGGTTAGAACCGACGTCGATGGCTTAGGCTTAGGCTGAACCAAAAGCCAAGAAAAAAGACGTTGAGCTCAAGGGTTGATAGGTTGAAACGATAGATAAGACTCGTTTATTCCCTCGCGTCATAGACATGACTCTGCTGAAGATGCAGGCTAAAACACTTGTCATGACATTCATCAACGGTATGGCAATGTCCTGCCTGAACAGGAAGAGGATAATGAGAAGCGAAGTTGATGTGTATCATGCCAAGAGGCTTCTTAGCAGTATGCAATACTAAGACAAACCTCAACCCAATCGTAGCAGCATGCCTGGTAAGGAATTGACTGATTGGTCTTGCATTTCAGCCCAATCAAAGTTTGATGACTGTTGTTGAGACGTTACGAGCTCAGGTGAGGCCAATGCTTCCAAGGTGAGAGGGCGATACTTTATTCGTTAGAAAATTAGGCGCTTTCTGACTCCAACTCTGTTGGCACCATCAAAATACCTTGCCACTACTCAACGAATTGGTATTGAGTCAAGGGATGAGGTAACCTAACTACGGTCAGCATTTGAGTGGCGGGGGGATTGGCATTTGTTTGCGCGTTTCATGACACGGCCAATGCATTCGATATGATAGCCCACTCTGAGATTTGGCTAATATGAACATAAATCAGCAAGACAAGGTGAGGTACAGATAAAATTACCGATTTGGGGTTGGGGAGAACAGTTCGTAGAGGGAGGGGAGAGCTACTGTCGGATGCTGCAGTAGCGGGCGGAGTGCTTTGCCCCGAATATGCCGCTGTAACTTAACGATGCTGATGGGAGGGATGGCAAAAGCAAAGCCACCAAACACCCAAGCGCGATAGCGGGGTCGAGTTTGGTGGGGGAACAGAAAATAGCTACGCGACTTTGACGAGGGCGGGCAAGACAGTGGCTTCAAGTAGGAGACTTTGAGAATATTATCATAGAAATATACAGACACATATTGCTTTACACCTGTTCAATTAGAGCTTTAGACCATTGTGAGCATATAAATCAACTTTAAAGCTGATTCAAGGCCTGTAAGCTTGCATCTCACAGGAAGCGGGGTGCAAGGAACAGATCAGAAAAAAAAAGAAAAAAGGCGAAAAAAAGCTCTCCGTATCTCAACCACAGCGACACACCTCAGAGCTCAGACACTTACTTGTAGGCCAAAGCGGGCTATGAATTCACCGTACTAAGTACATCTGAGGCAAGTACTCCGTAGCGCTACTCCATGCTTGGCTCTTACCCCTCCAGTCATGATGGCTGTGATTTCTCGGTGAGGTACAAATCTTTGTTGATTGGGGAGGCAAGAGTAAAGTACCGGGCCCCTGAACGTTCGCTGTACTTTACTGAGCTGTACTGCGTGCTCTGTGCCAACTGGGCTGGGCTCTCCCGTCTTTTATTATTATCATCATCACCACACCAAATTTCTTCCTCTCTCCCTCTTCTTCTCTTCTCTTCTCTTCCTTCTCATCTCTCAACCCTCTTCTTACCAACGACAAAAACAGTTTTTAGTACCATCCCACCCCCTCACGCTTCGACCTTTGCGAGCTCCCTCCATCGAACGTCGTCAATAAATAATACCAGGAAGAGTGCGCACGTTCCTCTACCTCTCTGACCACATCATCCTTCTGGGTTATTATCGTACGGTGCAACATTCGTACAACAAAATCCATATACTCCTGTAAGTCAACATGCTGCTGCTACTGTTACTGTTGCTGCACATGTATGGAGACGACTGCTGGCTGTGGCTTGGGCCTTTGGGGTTTGGTCTACCGGCCCTCCAAAAAATGATGGCGATAGCGATATGGAGGTGTGGCATATACCCGTCTTTGCAGATGCGCTTCTGGCTTTTGGGTTGCAGTAGCAGTTCGGAAACACTGGATTTCCCCTGCGACCCATTAACAGTACGAGACAAGGTGTCGGGTTTGGACTCGGTTCTTCTGGCCCGATTAGCGATTATCTGACGATTCTGTACTCGGCCCATTTATTGAGCTCATGGGTCGTCTTTTGTCCTTTTCGCCAACCAAGCCAGCCAGACTGTGTCGCACCGACTGCTCTGCCCACCGAGAAATGCCACGCCCCATTGCTATCGCCTTTCCCACCACGTCACTTAACGTCAGATCAGATCCACGTTAGCCCCATGTACTTGCCTACAGCTCACGGATGCATCCCTGTTGGCCTGCATAGCAAGTGCCCGCAGAACGACCTGATCTTTCTGCTCTGCTACTTGTTGGCTGCTGATATCAGTTGATTGAGAGAGACATATATTTCCCGTCTTCTCCAACTGTTCCAGGCTGAATTCCTCACGTCTTCATTCTTTTTGCACCAGAGCTACCCCGCCAAGCTCATCCCACCCACTACTCAACATTTGCTAATCACTTCTTTCACAATGGCTCAGAAACCCTCACACAAGCATTCCAAAAGCGTCATGGCTGCTACCGCTCAGGACCACCTCGAGTTCGGAGGCAAGATCTCATGGCTTGCCTCCCTCGACACCGCTTTCCGACCTCAGCGCAACTACCGCCGCTCGTCCATCATCTGCACCATTGGCCCCAAGACCAACTCTGTTGAGGCCATCAACAAGCTCCGAGATTCCGGTCTTAACGTTGTCCGCATGAACTTCTCCCACGGATCATACGAGTACCACAAGTCTGTTATTGACAACGCTCGTGAGTCCGAGGCTACCCACGCTGGTCGCAATGTTGCCATTGCTCTTGATACCAAGGGCCCCGAGATCCGAACGGGTAACACTCCCAACGATGAGGATATTCCCATCAGTGCTGGCCACGAGATGAACATCACCACCGACGATTCTTATGCTACTGCCTGTGACGACAAGAACATGTGAGTACAATAGAAACCGGTGTAACTCCTAAAGCTAACTCTTGCAGGTACGTCGACTACAAGAACATCACCAGTGTCATCGAGCCCGGCCGCGTCATCTACGTCGACGACGGTGTTCTCGCCTTCGACGTCCTCGAGATCAAGGACGAGAAGACCATCCGAGTCAAGGCCCGCAACAACGGTGCTATCTGCTCCAAGAAGGGTGTCAACCTGCCCAACACTGATGTCGATCTTCCCGCTCTTTCCGAGAAGGACAAGGCCGATCTCAAGTTCGGTGTTGAGAACAACGTCGACATGGTTTTCGCCTCTTTCATTCGCCGCGCTCAGGATATCTATGACATCCGCGAGGTCCTCGGCGAGAAGGGCAAGCACATCCAGATCATCTCCAAGATTGAGAACCGACAGGGTCTCAACAACTTCAAGGAGATCCTCGAGGCCACCGATGGTGTCATGGTTGCCCGTGGTGATCTCGGTATCGAGATTCCCGCTGCTGAGGTGTTTGCTGCCCAGAAGAAGCTCATTGCCATGTGCAACCTCGCTGGCAAGCCCGTCATCTGCGCTACCCAGATGCTCGAGTCCATGATCAAGAACCCCCGCCCCACCCGTGCTGAGATCAGCGACGTTGGTAACGCTATCACTGATGGTGCCGACTGTGTCATGCTTTCTGGTGAGACAGCCAAGGGTAGCTACCCCTCCGAGGCTGTCAAGGAGATGCACGAGACTTGCCTCAAGGCCGAGAACACCATCCCCTACGTCTCTCACTTCGAGGAGATGTGCACTCTCGTCAAGCGACCCGTCTCCACTGTCGAGTCTTGCGCTATGGCTGCTGTCCGCGCTTCCCTCGATCTCGGCGCTGGTGGTATCATTGTCCTCTCCACCTCCGGAGAGTCGGCCCGCATGCTTTCCAAGTACCGACCCGTGTGCCCCATCTTCATGGTCACTCGAAGCCCCACAACATCTCGATTCGCCCATCTGTACCGTGGCGTGTACCCCTTCCTGTTCCCCGAGACCAAGCCCGACTTCAACCAGGTTAACTGGCAGGAGGATGTCGATCGCCGAATCAAGTGGGCCGTCAACAACGCTCTTCAGCTCAACGTCCTCACCCCCGGTGACACCGTTGTCGTTGTCCAGGGCTGGAAGGGCGGCATGGGTAACACCAACACCCTCCGAATCGTCAAGGCTGACCCCGAGCACCTCGGTATTGGCCAGCTTCAGTAAAGCATAAAAGTCTCTTAAAGATGAACCTGGAGTGATGGGGAATTGTTTAATGCGAAATTAGTAATGATAGACAGGGCAATGGTTGTTTCCAAGGTTAGGTTACTGGGTTACGAGTTCTGAGTCACGTAAAGGAATAAACAGGGCAAGTCCCTCTGCATCATATCATCTGTCTCTGTGAGTTGTGTCTCGAAGCGAGTAAGCCACTCATCGTAAAGAAGATATTTAGTAGACCTGATATTGCAGAACACTACGGATACCAGGCCGACATCCCGCCGTGTAATGTCCAGTACATCTCTCGCATCAACACATGTGTCCCGAACAACCCGCCTATCCGAAGCCTTCTAGCCCACACATGCAGCCAAGGATTAAAGGGCTGAGCTATGGAAAGACCCCGAGCTAGGGTCCGGATCTCTCGATTCAAGGCTACATTGCTAACCCCTGACGATTCGATATATGATGAGATGGGACTCGGGGAGGAGGAAAACACTAGACCTTGATACGGGGTGTCAAAATAAACTCAGTAAAAGATATCCTAAACTTATCCTAAGTTAACCTAAGTCTTTTTGTCATTTAGGATCAAGGTCCCGAGTTTTCTTTCCTCCCCTATGGGTCTATCGTTTCTGTGGTCCGTGTACAAAGGTGTGGCCTGACTTCATAAAAGATCGGTGACAACCGATTCTGGCATGATTGCGATACTTGGGGGTGATTGTCGGTCCTTCAAGATGAGCTTTGGATACCGTGCTGCGGTGGATTGGGTGCTCAGAGATGACAGGGAGCTTTAAGACCTTTCCCAAGGGACTTGAGTGATTGGATAAGTCTAGGATGAACTGAGAAGGCTTAAAACTCGTTGTTCATTACATCCTAGTAAAGAATGTTACTGTAGGTCTAGTGGATCAAGGCGCCGGTGTTTACATAAGGAGCTGTCATGATGACATGGCACTGTCGGTGCTTTTCGACGGAGTTCTTATGACAAAGTCAGGTCAATGAGGGAAACTGTAAGTCGCTGTAGTGGACATTGCGTGAATTCCGTGCAGCCGTACAGCAGGTCGAGATGGGGATTGAAGGATTTCCTCGACAGGTCGCCTCTTTATGTGTAATGGCAAGTTTCCGTCATCGTCTTTTGTTTCATGACCCTGGCGGTTCGGCTCGAGCCGCATCAGTTGCATCCAACGGCCATGCATTCGCGCGTGATCAACGCCTCATCTGCAGCTCCGTTATAACACCACTGGAGGAGTCTCACTGCGGTAGTGATGCAGTGGACGAGTACTAAGCAAGGGAACCCGTAAATGAATATGCTAATAAATACTGTGCTCTCTCTATGTGTGCCTGAGAATCGCCGGTCTGTCCACCTTTTCGTCTATAAATCCTTGATCTCAAACTTCTTTCTCAAATGCTCTCCATACTTGATGAACAGCCACGGCGCCGGGATCAACGCAGCAGCGATGAAGCCCAAAAGGCTGTTTCCCCATCCCATACCGAGTTTGTCGTACATTGGCAATCCTGCGAGGGGTAGAAATGCTCCGGCGATTGATCGCATGACAGCATTGGCGGCGAGGGCGGAGGCTGCGTAGATGGTGAAACTGTCGATGAGGTACATCTGCAGTGACTGCAAAATGTTAGTCTGGTTCAAGATAAAGAGCAATGACCTACCATGAAGATGACCAGATTTCCGACACCAATAACACATGTTCCAAGAATAGGTGCAATCCAATGAGTATGGTACTCAGCAGTCCATCCGTAAATGAAGAAACCAGCCGGGAGCAGAACAGCACCAATCCTCAACGGCGGAAGTCGATTCTCAGGCCTCATTGATTCAGCGGGATCGTCAATGCCTTGCTCCTTAGCAGCTGCAGCCTTCTTCTTCATGTACTTGTCGCTCGAGACAGAAAAGTACGCTACACCAATCATACTACCCACACCAAGACCAAGGAACGTCAGGCCTGCGTGAACTGTGTTGAAGTGGTAGATTTGCATAAACAGAGGAGTGAGACTCGTGAAGAGGAGGTAGAGGTATGCGTAGGCGAGTCCAACGTATACACCGCAAATGATGCAGATTGGTGAGAAGAAGAGCATCTTGAATGGCCGCAGGATACCGCGTTTGAAGTAGTCCGCTGGACTAAGGCCGGCGTCCAGTTTAGATCGAAGGCGGTCGTTGCCTGTTTCTTTCTGGAGTCTCTTTGTCTTTCGGGCGAGAATAACGGGTGCGTAAGTCTCTTCCGAGGCGAAGAAGAAGATAGAGGATAAGACGCCAGATATGATGGCAATGATCCAAAATACCCATCGCCAGCCTAGGGCGTCAGTGATAACACCACCAACAACTGGCCCAATGATGGGTCCAAGAAGCGGACCAATACTGAAACTCGCCATTGCCGCACCTCGTTTCTCCTGAACGATCATATCCGCGATTGTACCGCCGCCATTGGTGATGGGTGTCGAGCCGAATGTGCCACTGAGGAAGCGGAATGCGATGAAACTGCTCAACGAGGGAGCTTTGGCGCAGGCAATAACGAACACTGAGAGAGTTAGAGAAATCTGGAAACAGTGAAGATGTAATCCATACCGATGAAGCCAACGTTGCAGCAGTGATAGACTATTTGACGTCCATAGAGTTCCGATAAGGGAGCAAAGATCATAGGACCTGCAGCGAAACCGAGAACGTAGACTGACACACAGAAGGATGCTAATTCACGACTTTGACTGCCGAACTCGACCATTAGCTGAGGCACACCGGGTGCAAACATGGCTATGTCACGTTAGCATGTCCCCATTGCACAGTATGTCTTGAAGAGGGTTACTTACAAGAAGCCAAGGGAGTAACAAACGTCAGGGCGCTCACGAGCACACAATTGAGAACCTTCTTCCAAGTAGCAAAATTGTACGGATTCTGGCGATCCTTATCACCATCCCACCAAACAATATCGCTCTCACTCTGCGTATGCGAACCCTCTTCCTCATCTCTCACGTCATTTTCCTTGCCATGCTTCTCTGCGTCCAAAGAAGCTTCTCTTGCATAGCTTGCACGTCGATGGCTCGTGAGACTAGCTCGTCCTTGCTCATCCGCTGGAGTGGGTATAAAGCCAATGTTGCTAGGAATATCTGCGTCGTGACCCTCGGCAATGGCCTCTCGGGTCTTCTCTTCGCGTGTTGGCTCGCGGGTCAAGGCATGAGATCTTGACTCTTCGCGAGTCAAGTCATCGTCTCTACTCATCTTGAACGTCTCAGCTGTATGTTGAACTACGGAAGAAGTCGGAGATAGTCCGTATTGGGTAATTCCCAGGTTATGCTGGTGGAGATTTTGCGTTTCGTCTCCCCGGATTTTCGCAAATCCTATTCTGTGGTTCCTCTCCACTTGAAGTCGGTCAGGTTCAATTTTTGTAAAAGTTGTCGGTGGAAGACGAGGTCGTTGATGGGACGACTTTTAAGGCCGATAGCCTGACAAGGCGGGCGAACGAATAGACAAACGAGGTGGAAGACCTCAAAGACGCCGGTAACGAGCTGTGTACTCGTTTGAGAACAAAGTCAAGGTTGTTTGTTTCGTGGACTGAGAGAAACTATTCTCGCTTGCGGACGGGCAACACAAACGGGTTCAGTGTGCGATCATAGGAGTCATATGGTGTGAAATGAGGCACAGAAGGAGAAAAATGTGAAGAGAACCGAGAAAAAACAGAGCTGTGCCTACATCCTTGAACATAGCCTGAAGCAATGTAACAGGACCTCCGCCAATTCGGGTTTCTGTCTAAATCTGTTGGAGATCTCCTCTTCCAATGCAACAAACCTCGGCCGGAGCACATCTTCCCCCCTCCCTCTTCTTCTTCTTCGGCTCCTCGCTCGCGTTCGGGTTCAGCCATAAACTCCGTCGACCTACATGACACTAGAGCACGTTCTCTTCGTAAAGGGTCCCTTTCTCGCATGGGTCTGCCAATTTCATTGGGCAGGGGTCTTGCTTGAAACGGCCTGATCACCCGCTTCCCTAGACATGGCGTGCTGAGATGTTCTCGGCCGAGTCATGGAGTTCAAGTCCGGTCTATTTCCTCGCAATATCCGTCGCCTTTGGGGGGATTTCTCTCGTGTGGAGGTGCCCCCATGACTTTAGCTCAGACATTTCCCCGCGCTCTTTCATCATTTAGCAGTAATGGTAGTCTCGTATACGGATATTCGGCCATGAACTGATGTTCTTCACATAACATCGGAAGAATTCCCAGTCTGACCACCCATAGAAATTCGCGTGGTGTGACAGCGGCATCAAAACCGGTACCTATTCTGACCGTATCACTTTAATTCGACTCAAGAAACGACCTGCAGAGGAGTTCTCGTTTAGGTCGTAACCCCGACCCTCAGCCTTAACTTCCGCGCGACTGCATGATCGGACAACCAATGCCATCACTAAAGACTGAACTTCCACCCCCTGTAGCTACTAGGTAACACGCGCTCTCCCGTGTTTCTGTACTGACGTTGGGCATCGTGCACCCACAAGCCGCAAACGTCAGCTATGAGGTTATCCACAGAATCTCGTCCCTGGGGACACACAGTGGTGGATGACGCCAATGGTATCTCGGTCATGGTGAAGCATTGCGACAGAACGAATGAGACGATGGTGCCTTTGGGGAGCAAGAAAACATAAGACTTTAGAAGAGGGTGCTAATAAACTTAGTAAAGAGTCCCCGAAGCTTAGGTTAAGTTACCTAAGTCTTTATCTTTTAGGATCAAAGTCCTAAGTTTTCTTTCCTCCCCTAGGGTGCATAGCTAGCTTGTAGCAGCTATATGCGGGTAAATCAGAAAGCATGGTTTCACTGGCTGTAAAACATGTAAGTTCGTGTTGCAATCGGGTATTGTTGTTTGGGGGCGGATCTCAAAATGGCAACGCTGCAACATCTCGGGCATTACTGTAAAGCGACAGTATGACAAGCCTGCAGCTACCTTGACGTTTTCCAGTGACCGGGTAGTCTCGTAAACATGTCGACATTCTCTGTCAAGGCCCCAATCCCTCTTGAGCGTGTGTTTCCGTGTGAAAGGCATGCTCGATCGGCCGGCCAGATGACGGAGCCCGACGATCTCATAGGGTAGTCGATGAAGCAAACCGGCCCTTCTCAGGCTCCTTGCATCGGAAGCCAACATATGCGTTCGTTTGGCAAGTCAGCCATGTCTGTCTTTCTTCACATGCCTAATGACGGAGCAATGCCAGTTGACTCTCGTGCGTTGCCATTGTCTAACGCCTCAAAGACAGAATAGTTCCTATGAATCTCTGTTGTGTCTTCTCATAGCTTGAGTATAACTCCAGCGCTTCTTCATCTGCGTTTCCCTTCAATGTGTAATGAAGTGAACAGTAAAAAGACATCATCTAATGACACCAAGTTTCATGAGGTTGTCTCGAAGAGAACAAAGACCGTCGAGAGTGTCCGAAGCTCGTTCTTTCAATGACTCGCATTGAAGACTAATGATTTTTGCTGCTTTTGACTCATTGCCGACAGCTAATGAGACTGCATTTTCCAGTTCCTCCGCCCTTGAGCTCAAGGAATGTTGGAGCTCAATTACCATTGCAATCATCATCGAAGCTGCAGAGATTTTCGGGGCAACGAAAGAGCCGATCTTTATCTCAGGCATGTCGAACTTTGGTTCGTGTTCTCTAGGTAACAGCGGTACAGCATGAGCGCACATACGCCCATGGTTAGTGATCATGTCAAAGATATCCAGGAGACGAAGATGACAGGCCATAATGAGGTGAATAAGAGACTGGTCGATCAGAATACTGGATTTTGAAAGTGCAAATTGCTTTTGTGCGTTATGTATACAGTCCGGGGCATCGCAGCTGATGTCCTCGGGTTCAAGTCGTTTGAGGACTTCAGGATATAAGTGAAGTAGCTTCTGTGAACGCTGTAGCAGATCTTCAAGGAATGATCCAAGATCAAACTTGCATATCTTCATGAACTCTGTGAGTTCCCTTGCAGATAAGTGATCTCGTTGCGAGGTTGGAAAGTTGGTCTGTAGCCGATCCAGCCCAGCCATGAGATCTGTCAACTGAGATATCTCAGTGACTTGAGCTGGTGGGGGTGGGTTTGTATCTTCGCTAACAGGTGGTGTTGTGATAAATTGATCCAGGTCAATGCTTGGGACTGGATCGATTGCAGGCTCGTCCAAGCCAAGCATAGACCAGCTGAAGGCAACATTGTCAGGATGGCGCAGAGACCGAGTTGGAGGGCTGAAGAGGCAGGTGACTCCAGCTTTGGCACAGCGAGTACAGACTGAAGAGGCAGGGATCTTTGTACATTTCAACTTTTTACTGTGACATCGATCACACGCTTGTCGGAGATCTGACATGGTAGTAAGTTATTCGGGACAAAGAGAGTCGCTTGCGTGTAATTGGGAAGCCTCGCGATAGTGGGGTAGGTGTTGTTGATCAAGGACATGTAAAAGGAAAATACCCTAGACCTTCAAACTTGACATTCTGGCTGAAGCTGGGTCATTGGCCGAGTTGCGAGAAGATTAAGTTTGTCGATACTGTAATTACTCTTATCTAACTAAATGACGTTTTAGAGGTGATAAACTCAAGATCTACCTGTCGAACGGCGTCAATATGTAAATGATAAAGCTTAATTGTGGTTCCTGATGATCAGCGTCCACTTCCACTGGGTTCCTCAGAGCTCATGGAAGCTGTCAAGAATATAAAATAGTTCAAATAGACTTGACATTCTAATCAATAATACTTACAGCAGATGTAGTAATCGCAGCTAATGACTCACAAGATCTCACTGTAATTTTATGGATTTTCGAGTCGTACTGTTGCGTGTTGTTGTCCACGTTACCTCGATATCTCCGATCCCTTGTCAGCATTGGATGGATCAACAACACCACTTACTGCCACTGGTAACTTGGAGCTTCCCCGCGAAACTTTCCACTTCCATTCCACTTCTATTTCCACTTGAACCATCAGCTCCAATACAAAATCCTCAACCTCCCCATCGCATCATCTTTACCATGATTGCGATCCTGGATTTTGTACCTGACGCTCCCACTCCAAGGACATGTCGCTAATTCCATACCAGCCCCATGAGGGCAGAGAGATTGTTCTGTACGTCACCACGCTTCCTTTTGTTTGTTGTGCAAGGTATCCGTAGGTATCCATAGCAAGCTAACCAACCCTTGTAACTTGCAGCCGTCACCACAACGCTATCGTTGTTCGCGATTCTCAATCACATCGACTCGAGATCAGAGGCATCTCGACTTGTCCCACATGCCATCAGCCGCTTACTCGTTCCGAGAATACTTCCGACCGAAGCTATGATTCCTTTGGTGCTCGGCAAGAGACCTATGTCGACCCCGATTACTTTCGCATGCTCCGCGCTGCCAATGCGAATAACGATAATTCCGCCGATCACCCGCCGAGTCCAGTAAGAAGACTTTTTGGTCCTATCTTGGGCGGTAGTAGCCCGGCAACAAATCAGACATCGCCATCTCCTGGTCCAGATGAGGCCGAGTTTGTGTCGAGTACACCCGGTGTCGCGCAAGCGGAAGGCAGCAGAATACGGCGAGATGCATTCAGTCCCAACTACTTCAACACATTTTTCGTCGAAGAAAGAGTCCTAGGGCAGGGAGGCAAAGGCGTCGTGCTGCTTGTACGGCACGAAATTGATGGATGCGCCCTTGGTCAATTCGCTTGCAAACGAGTCCCCGTCGGAGATGACCACGACTGGTTAGAGAAGGTTCTCATCGAAGTCGAGCTTCTCGCCAAGCTTTCCCATCCAAATCTTGTATCGTATCGACACGTCTGGCTTGAGGATGTTAGACTCACCCGATTTGGCCCCAGTGTCGCTTGCGCATTCATCCTCCAGCAATACTGTAATGGTGGTGACCTCCAACAGTACATCATCGGCGGAGCACCACGTGAGGCAACTAAGGAGGAGCTCAAGGCTCAGATGCGTCGGCGATCAAAGGGCCAACTCGAAACTCCTGTCGATTTGCTGAACGGCAATCGCAAGCTCCCTTTTGATGAAATCTACACACTATTCAAGGACATCACATCCGGCGTGGCATATCTCCACGCAGCCAACTACATTCATCGCGATCTCAAACCAAGTAATTGTTTGCTCCATCGTGAGGGTGGCAGAACAACATGCCTCATCAGCGATTTCGGTGAAGTCCAGCCCGAAAATGTCGTCCGCAAGTCTTCAGGTACTACCGGAACCATCTCGTACTGCGCTCCCGAGGTCCTCAAAATGGATGTCTCCTCAGGTCGGTATGCAAACTTCACCACAAAGTCGGATGTCTTCTCGCTTGGTATGATTCTCTACTTTATGTGCTTCGGGAGACTTCCTTACCAAAGCGCGAATGCTCTGCAAGAAGAACTCGAAGATGTGGATGAACTTCGAGCCGAGATCACTCACTGGCAAGGGTTCCAGGATGAACGCCGCGAGCGACCAGACCTTCCCTCAAAGCTATACCAGCTATTGAAAAGACTGTTGTCTCTTAACCCTGGCGAAAGACCTAGTGCCAATGAAGTTCTCAAAGCCATGCGGGGCGAGTCAATGACCTTTGAGAATGGTGCAAGTCAGGAGCCTGCACCGAATCTCGGCATCGGAACTCGAATACAGAATCTGGACTCGCCTGCTCCCCCAAGTACGCCAGTCCCAGGTGAGTTTCCTTTTCTTTAGTTGTAACAAACCTACTCTTACAGCTCTACAGGCCCTCGACATCGGCATCAAACGTCAACATCGGACAAGTTTGAAGAGATCCGTGCACTGGCTAGGACTACTTCGAGAGACCTGTCGCCTACCAAGAGTGGCCAGAACTCTCGACTGGATCCGCATCGGCAATCTCTATCGAGACATGGTGGCTCGCAGTCCATGGTTATGTCCCGCAGCCAAGAAAGTCATCGCGGATCTTTTGTAACACCAGCCGTGAGCGTCAGCGACGCATCTGAGCACTCAGAGATGCACGAGAGGCGAAACTCTCAAAGTCCTCAACTTTTGATGCCACCGCCTACGACCACAGCTGACGCTCTTAGACGGAGAGCAACTGTGTTTCTCATCCGATCCATGCATTTGGCAGGCGAGAACTCTGCGCTACTCAGCTATACCCTTCGCCTCGGCTTGTTTGGCATCAAAATGACTACCCTCACGCGCCCCTGCTGGCCACTCATGGTCCAACCGAACGTAGGCATTCCACTTGTCTGCATTGCAGCGCTAGATCTTGGCCTGCCGCAAATGAAGAGCTATTCTCCTGCTCTTAGACAAGGCTATGGAGATTATTTCACAAGCGGTCCACGAGCGTGGGGCTTAGCCATGAGCTTTCTCCTTTTGTTCCTTCATTTTACAGTGCTATGGGTTGCTTCAGGCTGGGCGACGCTGTGTGCCACGAATGAGCATGACGTTTGGGCCGATGGGCCGTGGTGACGTGACTTGAAAAGTTGTAGTGATGCGAGGCGATGTTTGTATTTGTGAATCAATGAAACCGTTTGGCGTGCTGATGCGTGGGGAGGGGAACGAAGCATACCTGAGATCGTTTGGCGAAACAGATTTTTTCATGTAAGTAAAGTGACAATGATACGAAAGAAATGGCAGCGGAAATGATTGAGAATGACGGCGGGTTAAAAAGGGCCCAAAAAAAATTGTTTATTAAAACAAAATAGAAAGAAGGTTGACTCGCCATGATACCAAACGCTCTCCCAAGATTATCAACACCAAATGCTACAAACCCAACTGCCACGCCCTTAATCAAATTAGATTTTCCTCAAAGACTTCTGGGTCAAGATCCTCCGTCTATCCATCTCCCTATTCGCTAACTCACTGCTCTTACTGTCTGGCGCAACGCGCTCACCATGTGTCAAACTCCCAAAGCCAAAGTCAGGCTCACCACCGAGACTACCGAAGATATCTCCAATGTAGTTCTCTGCTCTGATACCATCTTTGAACGTGGTATCCCAATCTTCAATAATGCCTTTGACGATCTCGATGCCTGCGTTGAAGATGTTGGCAATGGCGATTGAGAAGCCGTTCTGTTTGGCGGCGGTGAGATGATCTAGGTCGGTGTAGTCAGGAGGAGGACGATCAAAGTTGGAACCTGCAAGGGTTAGCGAGATGATGAATAGGGGTTATGGGAGGGCTTGCCTGTTCTGCAGATCATGACTCTTGAGAAGTCGCAGATCTTTGCAATTGCTGCTCTGACGAGAACTTCCAAGATTGCATTATCCTCTTGAGCACTCATGCAGTAGATACCAGTGCCATTCGTCCACACCTTGGTAGTATTCTCAAAGGACTCGGAGAGTCTACTACCGGAGTAGTATACATCACTCGTAGCAGTGTCGCACTTGATAACAGATGGGGGTTGAGAGGCACTTTTATATGTCTCGCCCATTCGGCGGTAGAGTGCACGATACTCCTTTGGTCCATTCGCATCTTCCAGCTGAGCCTTTGAAGCGAGTTTGTATGCGGCATCTTGAAGTTGAGCATTGAGTTCAAAGACTTCAGTGCCATATGTGATAAAGGGCTGTTGGTAAGGCTGGTTACGGCCATATGAGATATACCCAGTGGGCCAACCTGGAGGAAGAGATCGTATATCAATCTCATACTGCAACGCAACCTGGACTGAATAACGAGCGATGGCAACTGAACCAAGGGTACCGTACTTGGGATTGACGCCAGCTATACCGGCGACGAGGAAGTAGGTATAGCGAAAGTCAAACTTTGGTGAGAGCATGAGAGCCGTGAGCGAAGCAGCGGAGTTTATCTCCCCCTCGCCAATGGTAACATGGCAGATACTTCCATCTTCAGTACAGGTGACGCAGGGGAAGAGCATGGAGAGGCCAGGGGCGTGAATAGTTTTGGAGGCGAGGTTGCCTAGATTTGAGCCGGGGAGGCGTTCGTGCCAGACTGCAGCTTCGGGAGACCACTGTTCTGTGGTGTTAGAGAAGTGGTATGAGTTAGGGGAGGGAGCATACCATTGAGATGATCATAACTTTGGGAGCAAAGACTTCATCGTCTCGTGTGTCCAGGGGATGAGGTAAAGCTGCCACTAGAGGCAAGAGGACGAACTGAAGAAGGAGGCTGAGCAAAGCTCTTGGTAGCTCCATGGTTGATAGTCTTGAGTTGTTTGAAGAAACCACTGAAGATCGAGGGGGTAGTCAAGAAGCTTTATCTCTGAATCACTCCATACAATCTCAAGACTTATACCCAGAAACATGTTGAAGACCTTCAACACCGAACCCGTTTCACAGACCTAATTCTGTCAAAGGCCGCCATGTGGATTCAATGTCTCTGTCATCCCGAATAAAGATTCAGAGCCCAGAAGGAGAATCCCAACAGGTATCCAGCGGTATCCAGCAACGGATGTCGCCCTCTCCAAGGCAAACTACAGCAGCGAGTCATGTCGAGGCATTTTGGGACAAATCGGAAGAATGGAGGACAATGACGGGATCTTTGATACGGGAAGTTGCTTTGTTTGGAGCATCATGTCCGTCGGATAGGGCAGCTCTGAGGTCAAGGTTCTCTCCTGAGGGAGTTTACAGGGTAAGTTTAGGGGTAGTGAAACGAAACAGAACTGGACTGGATACGACACCATGTGCTCAATGTTTGGAGGTCGAAGCGAAAGACAGCGCCATGTCTTTGATTCAAGCTTAACATCTAACGACTTGGCATGTCTCTACCGCTGACGTGAATCTATATTTCTGTATTGTATCACTCTGTGCAAACAGTCTCGATGGGGAAGTTTGTTGAACAGGGTCGTGCAAATATCCCGGAGTCGATGGGAGTTTCTTGTGCGACTGATATGTCTGGAGATGTTCATCTGGGAATGCATGTCTCGGCCGGCAGGGCGCTGAAGCGATCGGGGAAGAGAGGCGGTTATTAATTGGATAGACGAGACGAGATTGGTTTGAAGTGAAAATTACGGTATTCTTTTCTGCCTATGGATGATGGTGGAAAGCGTGATGTCTTAACCACTGAACTGAATCGTGCAGTGAGGGATACAACTGTTACGAAGAGAGTTTTAGGAGCAGTCACGAGCATAAATTGACTTGTGCGCTTGTGTCATTGACAGTTTTGGATAGACGGATGGACTGTGAGATGTGAGGCTGTAGGGACAAGACGACACGGTGAGATGGAGATTAGTCTTGGTGTAGTGAGTCTGTGCTCATTGCACGTGGGTCGTGTCTGTACTTCTTGCTTTTTTTGATCAAGATGGAATTGAGTTACTCTTGACTTTCTCGTTGTAACGGGCGGGCTTGACTGTTATCAACGGCTTCAATCGTAAAAGTCTAATTCAACTCAACTACAACAATTACTCCCAACTGTACACAGAGAGACTCTGAGAGAGTATCATGTAGTTCGGGAACTTAGCCACCCAATAATATGCCTCTCTCCAACCTCCTATCGTAGCTCATCATCTCGATTTATTTCTGGATCCCAAAGTCTGGGCATCTTTTTGAAAATGGGGGCCTCGGGTTTATCAGATGCGCCCGGATCCGCGTATCTGATTGATCTGTTTTTTTGATAAACTGCAAATGTCGTCGGCTTGAGTCAATTATTCCAGTTTTTCTAGAATTGTTATGATACTCGCATCATCTGACTCGTTGGTAGATCACTTGGGGAAGACTTGGCAGAGGCCAAACTTCACGATACGACAGTTGAATATCTTGGCGTGGTTTTTTTTGTGTTTTCGCCAAGAAAAACTGGGTTGCCTCTCTTATTACTCAGCTAGAGACGGACAAGGAAGGTCAAGACCCAGGGGCCGCGTGTAAGGTTTGGGTTGAGGCTGGGTTGGGGCTTTGCAGCAGGGCACTGTGCATGATCTGCCTCATTCCTCGTTATTTCCTAGTGTTTTAATTCTTAATTCAACGACGTTTCTTGAGAGCCTCTGCTTCAGTGACTTCAACACCAGAGGCTGCTGCTATGATGACGACGACAATGACACACACCCGTTGGCCAAAAAGCTTCAGTCTCTCTTAGCACAAACGACGTTACAGCCAAGAGGACCGCCAAGACACGATAGCAGCAGCACCAAGCATTTTCAGGATTACCTAGCCCCCCCTAGAGTCTCGGCCCTTCCGAGATGATGGGCAGTGACAATATCAGTTCCCAGAGTTTCCCCATTTCCAACTACGGGGCAGTCCGCTGTAAGGCGGACCAGTTACAGTGGGTTAGCGACGTGTCGCTGCTGATTGTTACTGGATATGGCGTATTTTTTGTCCAGGCGGACCGCCCGGGACCCCCAGACCTGAACGAACAGTCCAACAGCGTTGCGCCGCCACAGAATAGAGATTGACCTGCCAAGCACCACTCACAATCAACTTCTGCCCGCCAGAAGGTCATTTCCCGGTGGAGACATGTACGGAAGTCTGTAGGGCTCAATGTTTCAAAACCCAGTTTTGAGGCATTTTACACTTCTTTTCTTATTACATCTACACCATACGTCAATCTATCATCTCGTATAACTACATTCGCTATTAATTTTCA